>JAVJIF010024510.1:0-44661 GCA_038442645.1 Agave tequilana
AACGCGGAGTGCGAGCACGAGCTTGGCCCCACCTTCCACCTCTTCGTCCTCTGCCGGCCTCTCCCCCCCGTAAACTATTCACCACTGGGTTCTCTTCTTCTTCTTCTTCTTCTTCTTCTTCTGCTGCTGCTGCTGCCAATGAAACAGTTGTCCCTTCAAGTAAAATGGACTTCCGCTTCTTGGCTCTCTTCTGCTCTTCTCTTCTCTCTCTCGCTGCTTCACAACAGCAGACCACGATCCCTCTGAAGGTGGTCCCCTCTCCCTTTCTTGCTTCTTCTCTGTTTCATTATTTATTTGTATTTCTCTTTGTAGTTGCTGCTCTGAAGGCCATCGCCGAGCGCTGGAAGATTGGGATATGGAACGTGTCGCAGGACCCTTGCATGACGCAAACCCACGAGTTCGGTGCGACTGCTCGGGCTCCGGCAGTGGCTCCTGCCACATCACCCACTTGTCTGTGAACTTTCTTGTTCTCTATGTTCTTGATGATTCTGCTTCTGTTTGTTTGTGTCAGTTCTTGTGTGTTTTGGTTGGCAGAAAGATTTACGCACTTGACGTGTTCGGGAGAAATTCCCATGGAGCTGTTCCAGCTGACTGAGCTGATGGACCTGTGGGCTCTTGGTTGAATTAAATTAGAAGAAAAATGTTACCTTTTTCTTTTTGTCTGTGATTGAGGGATTGAGGTTGTTCGGGTCGGATGGTGTCGGAATTGGGTCAGAATGTTTTGAGTGGTCTAGTTCCAAAGGAGATTGACAACCTCACGAAGATGCAATACTTGTATATTCTTTTACAGAGATCTATCTGATTCGTATTTAGTTTGAGATTCTCTTCAACTGATCCATCTGCTATGTTTCTGGCAGGAGCTTGGGCATAAACAATTTTTCAGGCCCAGTGCCTCCCGAGTTTGGCAATTTGACCAAGTTGATTTCTCTGTAAGCAAAGAATTTTTATGTATGCTCTTGTTTATGTAGTTATCTTATTAACTGTCTTAGTATTTTTACTATTGAAGGTACTATATTTTGTGCCCACAGGAGCTTTAGTTCAAACAGATTCTCAGGACCGTTGCCGAAAGAGCTCGGGAAACTAACCTCTCGCAGCAACTGTAACTACATCTTCACTGTCATAATCTACTGTGATTCTTAAAATTAGGTGTACTAGATTTTTGGCAAGGATGATCCACGTGATATATAATGGGGGTAAAATATCTCTTTTCCCAAAGTTTGAAGCTGATTTAATTTTATAACCACGTAATATCAAATTAATGTATATACCCAAATTTGCTTTCCGTTTAAAAAGTTGCCCAGTATTCATTAGCCGTTCATACAACATCAAAATGACCAATTCACCCCTAGGTATAGAAGTAAATATGAAAATAAATTGGGTTTAGAATTAATGTTGAAAACTAAACGGGCATAAAAATAAGTCTTCTTTAGAAAATAAAAATAAAATAGCAGTTAACATTATCTTTGTTACAAAATAATTTATTATTGTTTCTAATAATTCTTAATAATATAATTAATAAAGGCCGAATATGCTATGTACTACAGAACATTTTATATCTGAAGCAAGTATGCTATATTTTAGCAACAATTTGCTATAGCTAGTAAAATATATTTTACGTAGCATAATAATGAAAACTATGACCAAATGTATATTTAATCAAACTATGCTTTATGTTCTTTTAATTTTGTCCTTCTTCCTCAGTGTATTTCCATCTCCCTCTCTTCACAATCCCCAACCCAAATTCAATTCCAAACCCTTGCCCAAAACCTAACCAAAACTAACGTCTCTCTTCTTCCTCTCTATTTATACACCCTCTCTCTAATCCAACCCAAAAATATTTGAACACAAATCCGAACCCAAATCTAAGTCCAAACGTACCAAGGGAAGATATGTTATAGTTAGTTCAAACTTGTATATTTAGTCTAAATATTCTTTATTTGGTTCAAACATGCTATAATCGGTACATACATGCTATACTTTGGAAAACTTTTGCTATACTTAGTTTATGTATGGTATACATTGTTCAAATATGATATTCCAGATACATTATACCTGTCAATTTTTTAAACGATGTCCAAAGAAAGAAGTAAATTCAAACTAGCTTTCCAAAAAAATAAAAGGCTCTCATCAATTCCCAAAGAATTTGTTTTCTCATCAATTCCTGAAGAAAAAGCCTCTACTGTTTCTCAGTGCAATCTTCCTGCCTGATGGAAACAGAGGAGCAGTTCCTTCTGGGGTTGAGCAGCTCCATGATGCAAATCTTCCATGGCTGTCTCAATTGCGGCCAGAGCGGGAGGACGGCTCATGATGTCGTTGTCATGGGGTCCTCAGGGCGGTCTTAGAGGAACAAGAGGGAGATCTCAGGAGATCTCAATGAACTTGAGGTTGTCACGAGACCCTCGTCCATTTCTCGCTCGCCCACTCACCCACTTGCCTCCTGTGGCATCGCATCTTTTTGCCTCTTAGCAATCAGGAACTAGGGCAGAAACAAAGGGATTTGAAGCGTAGAAATGGAATTTCAAATATTAATCCTTACGTTACTATTTGTACATAGCTTGTTGTATTGGAATATTGGAATACTGGTTACAAAAGAATGACCAATTGGGATTTGGGTATATGCTTAAAAACAAAACTATATGGGTATAAAATTAAATCAGTTTCAAACTGTGGGCACAGAATTATTTTCCCTATATAAATGGTTAATTTGGAGAGATCCATGCAAAACTGCAATTTGGAACCTATGAAAAACTGAGAGAGTTGTTGCAGACTTTGTAATCAAATTTACAGGCTCTTGTGCAGAAAAAGTTATTACATGGCTATTTTTAATTTATTGTGACTTGTGTGTAATTAAATGTCTGTATGAAATAATCTCTCTCATTTATCCTATGTTGCTTACGTCTCAGGTATATTGATAGCAGTGGAGTACGTGGGCAGATTCCCCAAGAACTAGAAAATTTGAAGAGTCTTAAAATTCTGTAAGTAACTGTCAGTGTGTTGTTGAAATATATTTTTTCTTTCTCATGTGCATCTCTGTTTCATGCAGATGGGCATCTGATTCTCTTTACTGGGAAGTTACCTGATTCATTGGAACATTAAAGAACCTCACAGATTTGTATGCATATGATCCTTTTCTGAGTATTGAATTAAAAAAAACGCATTGTGGATTATTACTAAAAGCTGTCCACACTCTCCTTGATTTATTCACTTGTACAGGAGAATTCAAGGAACCTTACTTGAAGGACCTATTCCTAGCAGCTTCTCAACTCTAACCAACTGGTAGACCTGCATGTTATGGCATATTTTTAATGTATTGGCAGGTTTCATTTTAAAATGTTGGAGATACAATAACTATGCTATAATTTGTTTGTATTATATTTGTTGAGTAATCTTGTTAGAGTATTAAAATATAATCCTTTGTTCTCAATTTCTCTAGCAACTTTAAAAAATTTTGTATAATGGCAGGGACGTTAAATGGATCTTAGCCACCTAGGCTCAATTGCAGGCAGAGGCACTATTTTAAGTCGATCAGAAAGGAAATAGAAACTACTGCTGTGTGCAGTCCAGATATTGGCTTACATGAAGCGCCCTTAATCCATTTGGCTGTTGGAGTTTAAAAATATATCTCTCAAGTCTTAATAGCCACTACAACCTTTAGAGTTTTCTGTAGTGGAAGGGATTGAAAGACGTTAAGAAATCTAGCTCTCAAAAAGGGTAGTGACCTCTATTACCATGGAAGTTCCCTTTTGATCACTGATACAGGAAGGTTTAATTCGAGTTCTCAGGACAGTGCTAAGTCAGAAAATGTTCAAGTGAGAAAAGAAGGAATTCAAGGGATATAACTCAAAGAGTCATGTTAAGAAAAATAGAAAATAAATGTGCATTTTCAGTTATATCAATTTATACACGAAACTACATTGTAGCAATTTCCATCACAACCTTAGGAGTTTTGGTTTAGTGGCAGAAACATTAAGAAATCTACTTATCTGAGGGTAATGACCTCCCCCTTGAATCACTCTTTCGATGACTTAGGTGTGAATTTTATTGAATTAAGTTCTCAGGACAGTTATAAGTCAGAACATGTCCAAGAGTGAAATGAAAGGGATGCAAGGATTTCACCTCAAAGAAGTCATTTAAAACAAATACCCAATAATTATGTTCATCCAATTATACCAAACTGATATGGACAACCTACGTAATGACAAAATTCTCCCCTTTCTCTGCTTTCTATACTCATTTCTTAAACATCATTAAGATTAAGTATTGCATAAGAGACCTGTATGAACATTCAAAATTGGGGAGCACCCCCACCCCCACCCCGCACAAAAAAAAAAAAAAAAAATATCGCGCGCACACACAAAAAAGTCGCTTTAAGGTTAAAATCTATGTGATAAAATTGGAAAAGAGTTATATTTTTGTATATATGTTAAGACACTCCAAGACACTGCATTTTTTCTAGAAGCACACTTCAAAAAATGTATGTTATCAAATACTTGTACATTAATCGTATCATATGAATTACAGTTATAATCTAATTCTCTTTAATCAAATGCAATTTCCCCCCAATATTATATGAGCCGTGGAACTTAGTTCTTTTGATTGACCTACTGATGGTATTTGATTTGGATTTTACAGGAGAATCGGCGATCTTACAATTCAGGAGTCGTCTCTTTTGTTTTTGGAGAGCCTGTTCATTTTGTAATCTTTAACCTTTCTCTTCATTCTTTCTCCGTACAAGATAACTTATTTTTGTAATATGTAGTTTTCTTTTAATGACTATAGCTCAGTTCTTTTCATTTCTTTGTTTTCCGTTTTCTATCGTAGATCTTTGAGAAATAGCGAAGTCGCTGGTGAGCTTCCCGATCGACTTGGAGCTTTGATCAACGTGCAATACTTGTATGTTATTTTGCACAGGGTGCACCAAAGCTAATTTTGATGTACTGCTGCTTAAGATTCATTTTAAGTCTTTGACTGACCATTTTTAGTTTACTTATTCTTCAAATTGGCTGAATTGTACGCATTGAATGAGAGATAATCTAACCTTTGACAGGGACCTGAGTTTCAATAAATTAACTGGGCAGATACCAAGTTCATTCCAAAATCTCAAAATGTTAAAGTTTCTGTAAGTATTCTTCACATTATTAATGTCATGTTTTCATGAACAGAATACCCAGATGTATACACGTTGCTAGATCTTCTATTTGCTGTGGTTCTTTTTTGGATGCTTGATTATTTTTTCATTTCTTCTAACCAATTTTATATTCCTCAACTAAATATCATACTCGTGTCTATTTGGCACAATCTTTACACTAAGTGTCTTATGATATGTTTATATCTCCTTTTCTCGTGAAATCCATTCTACTCTGATATTTTTGATTGGGAAATAGATTTGTGATTGGGTTTGTAAAATGTAAAGAGAAATTGTGTAATTCCAAAATGAATGGCCTGTAATCGTTTTAACAGCCTGATATTTTGATGTAATCTGTACTATAGAAAATTTCAAGCCACGTGATTTCCAATCTACAGGGATTCTAGGATGTGTACATTACAATAAATGGTTCAAATCATCAAATGGATGACCCAACGTGTATAGACTATATGCAAAGGTAGATGTAAACTACCCTATGATATAACCTATCCCTAAACTAGAGAGTGAGAGAATTAGTACCTTAAGAAATGATTCATTGAAATTTGATGATTAGGCATTCACTTAGATGATCATCTCCTTGTAAGTTGATATATATCATTTTAAGTTTCTGAAAACCAAAAATTTAGTGATTTATATTTTCTGTCTGTATCAAGTATGCACAAAACTGCCGATTGAAAATTGCTTAGTTTTACAGTCTAGAATGGTTATTTGCCAACAAAAAATGGTGTGCAAGCTTTTGAAGTGTTTAGATCATGACCCAAGTATGAAATTCAATATTTAATGCATAGAGAAAAATTTTAAATTACTTGAATTTTTCTGTTTCCAAACATTTCAAATAGGATAGACAATTTAAACAAAGTGGACAGTCAAAATTAATACCCCATCATTGAATTTAGATGGGGATTTGCATCCAATCCGTCTAGAGATAGCCAACTCTCTCTCTCTCTCTCTCTCTCTCTCTCTCTAAGATCCTCCCGCCACAGTGTATATTGATATAACCTTTTTTCTAATATTCTAATAAATTTGGAATTCCTTTTGAAAGCTATCTATCCCCACCTATTTGAAATTAACTTTGAAAATCTTAGAATTGTTATTGAAATCTATCTAATCTATTGATCTGTTGAAATCTATCTAAATCAATTATAGTAAAACCTTGAAGAACCTTATTAAACTTATTTTATTCAAACAAATCAACCAATTTAAAAACTATGAAATTAATATAAATAAAAAGTTATATTTGGTGCAACCAAAAAAAAAAAAATAAAAGTGAAAGAATTAAAAATTGATTAGTTATTGATTAAATTATGGATCAAAGTAAATATTTATAAATCCGTCAAAAACTCGCATACTTAAATTTACAATTAAACTTTGCTAAAACATACAACATGACCACAAAAAGTTATGCATGAATCCATATCAAAATTTTCAAAGAAAAATCATTGTACAAATTTTTAATAATCAAGATCACATTGTCCAACATGACGAATTATAATCACATGAATTTGTGGTTCAAATTTCTCATAATAACAAGATCCATATCATAGATTTATAGAAATTACAATGACAAGATTATTCACCTTAAATATTCACAAGATCTTATGTATTTATGCATTTTTTTAATTGGATCCATTGAGATGGACCATAAAGGTTGCATCTTTGCAATAATCAAGATTTAAACCTAAGAATTCCATCATGTTGCATACAACAAATAATTAATCTAATCATAGACTAGATCGAATAAAATCCATGCATAGCATCAAATTCATATTAATTAAATAATTCTCTTTCTAATTCGGCCAACCAGTACAAGAGATTAAATCTTGACTATATATATCAAGATAAAATTATAGATCTATAATGAACATATGATTTATGACATGGATCTACATTAAAGATATGATTTTTAATTTGGATCAACATACCATCTTTATGATACAATCAAGGATTAAAAGGCTTGGAGATAGTGCATAGCTCGTGTTTTGATTCCAATGGAAGATAAACATGGGGTGACAATCATGGTGAACATATATCGGGCATGATCCTTATATCAAAATAATTAAGCATAAAATAAAGTTAGGTCACTTATCTTTGGACGATGCCAAATCATCATGTGTGTGCTAAAGCATATTCAAAATCTTATGCCACTCCTTGACCCTCTTCTCCTTCGTGATCTCAATAGGTTTGCCCCATACTGCAAGAGAACTGAATATTAATTTGACGATTGATGACTTCTTCTTAAGATAATAGATGTAAAGAGATGAGAGGTAGGGGATCTTTTGGCTAGAGAGTTCTCAATAGATTAATGATGAAATTATTTTATAAATTCCTTATAAAGAGTTAATTTAGGAGACCTAAGCCTCCTGTCCGAGTTCTCTCTATCAAAAAGCCCTAACCGTAAACTGGCTGGGACTCTTCTCTAGTTCAATTACTGTTTCATTTCCAGTCTGATATCTAACACTATCTGATATTAGTTTTCCCAAAGAAAAACTTCACTGAACCTATCTCTTACCAGCTTCCTTTTAAACCCAATCCCTGATATGTTTCTTTTCTGGAATATATATAAACTAGATTAGACATTATGAAAGAAAGGCCATATGTATGTCTGAGATATTTCATGGTTTTATTTTCCTTATTTATTGTTATTTTTGTGGAGGGCCTGAGGGTGGCTTTGCATTTGGCTTCTTGGTGTTTTTTGAACTTCATGAGTCAAAATATAGTCAGTTTCAATCATTCATTACAGAAGCTTTGTCCCATTTAATAAAATTACAACTTCTATCAGAAACTAAAAATTTCTTAAGTTATTGCTTTGCATTGCCAGGGTTCTATTGCCTATGTAGAGCATGTATATTTCCATTTTCTTGCATTTATCTCATAGAATTGTTTCAATTATCTGTGGTTCAGGTATCTTGGAAACACCAAGATAACAGGAGATCTACCTCAAAATATTATAACTCCAAAACTCATTGCTCTGTAAGTTCAATCAATATCTTTCCTTGTTTATGTTTATACACTTTTTTTGATTGCATGTGGGCTTCATTGAGAAACAAGGATTGTATTTTAGTATTTATGTGTTATACCTTCATCAAAGTCCATGTGTTAGCATGACCATGATTTCATCACTATCATCTTACAAGCATGTTGAATTCTATCTGTCTACTATTAAGTGTTGATATGTGGCTTACATTCAAATAATTAAGTAGCGCGTTTATAGTATAAAGTTTTCTTCTTCTTCTTCTTGTTTTTTCTTTTGAAGATAAACCTGTGGGCTTACATCCTAGCCCCCACAGGAGGGAAAGGAACTCCCGCCGTAACCGAGGAAAGAAACTCCTATGAGGAGAGAGTAAAAATTGTACAATCACACATGAATCACTATGATCAAGCCTCCATGCAAATGCTAGTAGCCTCCATGCACCGCTTTCGTATGTCGTGAATGAGAATCTATGATCGCTAGTCGAGTCGTGTAATATGCGTTTTAGTCCGCTGTGCAAATTTAGTTCCAAAAATCCCCTCCCCTACTGCGGATGGGGAGATTCAAACCCACAATATTTTATGAGGGAAGGAAGATTTTGCCTCTTAAGCTATACTTATTTTGTGTCATAGTATAAAGTTATACATGGCAAAATCAAATCCATGAAAGTTTCTTTGAAAGAGGGGATGAATATTTGATTAAAAGCACATGATCACATGTTCTGCAAGAGGGTTCCGTTAACACTAAAGATACTTAGTCACATGCAACAAAATATAGAAGTCATTACTTCTATAGTTTGATTCAGTCAACCTTCAGGTGCTTCTTTGACCAAGTCAGGTCATGAAAAATCATGTGTTGGAGCGGTTTTTAGGGTCAGAATTCAACACGAGTTTCTAGTTAGGAGTAAAAGAATATTGGGTTCAAGGCTCTAATTTAATGCATGTTTGATTTTGAACTATCATTCACGTGAGACTTGAGAGGTAACACAAAGGGCTAATTAGAGTCAGATACATATATAGTAGTAGCAAACCAGTCAAAACCTGGTTAGGTCATGTTCAAGAAAGGTAAGATCTTGAGTAAACCTTTTTGAGAGATCCTTGCAATTCATCCCAAACCAAATTACAAGGTTCTTTCCTGTATCATCCCAAACCTCTTTATGAATTGCTCTGGTATCATTTTAAAGTCCCTCTCTCTACACCAAAACTGGTGAGGGTTAGCGGTAATACTTTTGTATTCTAACACTAAATTTTATAATTCTACGGATGGTTAAAGTGTCTGCAAATACGTTAGTGTCATCAATAGGATTGGATAACAATATTGATTTTTTAAATAAGCTAAATGGTGTGAACCTGATGTTTACATAAGTGGGGAGGATTAGATTTCTCGTGAAAACTGTGACGCTTCGAACAACGGATTAAGCATCCAGCCATCAATCGACTTTAGAATGAGTTGTACCATCTTGAAGAGATGACACAAAATCTTAGAGTTAACTTCAAATTTCATATGCGTCCTTAAGTTTTTCTTTCAAAGTTTTCCGTCATATGTTTGATTTACGAGCACATCTTATGAACTTCTATTTAGTCAAGCAAACAAACTATACTTTTAAATATTAAGCCACTAAAATGGCAGATTTACTCATCGTGATGAATCTAAATGCTTAACAGCAGAGTGACATACCTTGTTAAAGGTTTTGTACACGGGTGAGTGCTTGTATTTTGGTGGGGTATTAGGGTTAATTAAGAAGTATGATTATGTAACTTTAGTGGTGCCCTTTGTTGTGATCTGTTTGTTAACTAGTGGCTTATTATGAATTTCATGAGGGGTGTTTGTGTAGATTTGTTGTTTATGGTTACTAAGGAAGTCTAGGTGCAATTAATATCAATTGACAAGAAAGTTATCATTAGTTTGGTGGAAGGATGGTTTATTATTTGATTATCATTAGTTGTCATCTTATATTTGCTTAAGGATGTGTGACAGCCTAATTCTTTACTTGGAATGTATGTATTCATTGCTTCTAGGTGCAATTAATATCAGTTGACAAGAAAGTTATCATTAGTTTGGTGGAAGGATGGTTTATTATTTGATTATCATTAGTTGTCATCTTATATTTGCTTAAGGACGTGTGAGAGCCTAATTCTTTACTTGGAATGTATGAAGCGAGTGTTGGTGCATTTTATATCAAGCTAGCATTCATTGATTAAGCTAGCATTCATTGATTAGGTGGATGGATCATTTATCGTTTGACTATTTGAAAATCTTATATTTTCTTTGAGGACATGCCACTATTTTAAAAAGCTCGCTTAAGCCCCTGTGTTCACTATGTCCTCTTTGGGTATTTAAAAGATTCTTACATTGTATATATCATTTTATTATGTTTATTTTTGTTGTTATCATTAAAGCTTTGGTGTTGATTTCTTATTTTATTTATTAGTTATGAAATTTCTTATTTATTAAATTCTTTTCTTACTTTTTTCAGTGTTTCTACTTTTATTCTTAAAAAATTATTGGCGTTCTTTGCCGCTAGAGCTTGGTAAAGCCTGAGCCTTGTCCACCGCTTTGCTCCTACTTTCTCTTTCCACAACATTGGGACATGCATGTATGGTTAGTTCTCTCTTGAAATGTATGAAGCGAGTGTGAATGCGTTTAATAGTGTAGTTGGCAAGCAAGTCATCTTTGTTAGTTAGATGCATTGTTTTAAATATCGGCCGATATACTGGTATATCGGCCGAGATATCGGTATTTTATCCAAAACGATACGATAAGTGCAAAAATTTATCGGATATCGTTTTGGACCGATATGGGCCAATATATCGCCACGTGGCCGATATATCGGCCAATATCCGAGATGAAATATCTGATATATCGGCTGATGTAGTTACTTATTTGGATAATTATTATTATTTTTTGCTTGAGAGATCGTTTTATTTTATTCTATGTTCACTGTGGTATTTCAATGATGTTTTTATATGATGTTTGGATAATAACTTATTTTTTTTAATAATGTCTTATATGTATTGACTATTGATATATCAATCGGTATTTAGTATCATATCGCGATATATCACCCGGTATTCGATATCCGGTATATAATTTTGCCAACCAGTATATCGCCGATATCTGATATTTAAAACACTGGTTAGATGGGATGATGATATAGTGCCCTGAATGATGACTTCTCATAAGGGTAATCCATCATAGTACTACTTTTGTTTGAGCACACTTAACTATAGAGTTTTTCGGGTTTTCTCTCTAAAAACAAGCTAGTTATAATTAATTCTTGAGTTTATTGGAAGTCTTGTATATTAGGCATTTTATTACATATCCTATGTGAGATTATTCACTTAGAGTGTGACAATCTCCATATTTCTGGGTATGAGACTTACTTGGTATACTAACACTTCACTCATGGGCGAATTCAGAAATTAGCTTTCGAGGGGGCCAAAACAAATACATGATGAAACCTATTGAAAGCTAGTAGATTTCATTTTCAATATTCTTTTTTTCCCCCTAAACATTCATATCATACAGTTCAAAATTTGAGACATATATTTCAAGAGATCTATCTATATTATAAAATTTGACATGCATAAAAAAGAAACCAAAAATGAATAAAACATAAATGAGATTAGGAAGCATGTTGTCATATAAGGTTTAGAATAAAAGTAGCAAACAGTAAGAGAAATTTACTTGCTGCTTCCTCTAAATTATGACATAATTATGGAAATGAGAGAATTACTAATTATTTCTTTAAATTTGGCAATAATTATGAAAAAAATTCAATAGCTTAATTAAGAGTTCTACGGAGCTAAAATATTGTTTTTTTAACTTTTCAAAAGTACAGGTTTTTCATATTCATGTAATATATAGAGGTAATTATCAAAAGAATATGCATATAATTATATAAAAGTATAAATTTTAGGGTGGCCATGGCCCCTACTCACCCTCCATAAGTCTGCCCCTAGATCCAATGTACAACGTGAGACTCTTGAGGGACCTGTGGATTTTTTATGTAACCTAAGAGGTGATTACAGCTACATTCCTATGTGACATGACACTTTACTTCATATAAAATTTAGCTTCATATGACACTTAATACTAGACACTTTTCGTCGGTGTTAGCTCTAATACTATTTATAACACACTGACAAGAACTTTTGAGAGCGACTCATCATAGTACTCTCTCTCTCTCTCTCGTAAAGTTATAAAGTTATTCCACATTTCTGATAATTGCAATTAATTCTTGAGTTCATTGGAATATTACAAAAATATACCAACACCTTATCACATATTCCATATATGATTAATCACTTGGTGTGTGATGGTTTTTTATTTGATGGTTTTGTGTCATCTTATATTTTCTTTGATAACATGTATCAATAGTTGATTCTCTCCTCAATGACATAGTTGGAATTGAATATTGTGTGTGACTAGTAGAAATGTGAACCAACTTATAATTAAACTTGCTCAAGCGAGAGTAGTACTATGATGTGTGGCTCTATCAGAAGTCCTCGGGCATTAAAACTAGTATCAGAACTAACGCCAACCAAATGTGTGCCACTACGTGTCACGTGGATATGGTACATGAAACAAAGTATCATGCCACAAAGGAAGGTTAACGCAGGACGGAAGGGAGAACTAAGGTTTGTGGTGGGATCAGGGAAGAACTAATTTAGGATTTATGAAAATTAGAGAAAAAATAAAGTTGGGCTCACATCTAGGTGAATCTCACCCACTTTATGCATCGCACGTAAAGATTTAGATTTAAGGGTTCGCACTCAAGAGAATCACTCTCCTATTTTATGCTTCGCACATAAAGTTTCAAGAAAACCAATTAAGATTTAGAATTTTAATAACTCTTTTTTTCATTGATCTTAAAATAAAATTATGCAAGGGTATTTATAGACAAAAGTATGTGAACTACTCGTGCCACATCATTCTCCTATTTATAAAAGAAAAAAATAAAAGAAATAATAAAGAACTAATAAAAGACTTCTTATTCTCCTAATCAAAGACAATACTCCTAATTAAATTCAACTCAGACTTTTCTTCTCCTACTTGAATAAGTCTCCAAATAGCTCTTTGGATCTTTAATGTCCTTATCAATTCTCCCCTGGTTGGAGAAAACTCGTCACACGTTTTAAAATGCGACATGATAAAAAAACTCGAACACAATGATTGTACAGAATGTTGGCCATGGCATTAATAGCTATGAGGTGCAATAAATCTTCATTTCATGTAGGGCTCCCTAGTCAAAAAGACTTGAAAGGATCATACTCATTTGGCGATGTCATCATGAAAGACTGAATCAGTGATGACTTGTTGGACAAAGAAGTGACCAACTCTGACGATAGTGAAATCGGATCACGCGTTGCTCTAGGATCGAATTCGGGCTCATTTAGTGGCACTGGACCAAATGTTGCTTCTGGTTCGAGCTCGGACTCAGTGGGTGATATTGGATCAAACGCTCTTCGGGCTTGAGCACAGACTGAGTCTTTGAATTGAAATTTGAATTTAGTTTTAGATTTGATTCTAGCACTGATTCTGGTTCTTCCTCTAGATGTACGTTTAGCCCTGGCTCATGATCTAGCTCTGGATCTGACTTTAGCTCAAGCATAGTTGATTTCAGATTTGACTTTGGCTCGACATAGCTGGTTCCAACTATGACTTTTGCTCGGGCATAGCTAACTCCAGATCAGACTTTTGCTCTCACATAGTTGCACGTATCTCGTGTATCCTTTCTATGAATAGAAGTCGGTGGTTGGGTTGTAGGACATCATGTTGGCAAGATAGGCGAGGCAGTTGGCGAGGTCGGGTTTGTTGTTGGGGAGATCGTAGTTGAGATGGATGGTCATAGTATCTCCTTGATGAGTGGAAAACCATGGGATGATAATAATATTGATCTCTAAGAAAGACTTTCATACATGACCATGGTCGAATGTGAAAGTGATTTCTAAACCATTAATCTTCAACTTCTCCTTTGAACCTACACTTTGCATTTAAATACATTTGCGCATCTGTCATCATAATGAGAAAATAACTCTCCCAAATCATCCATCCGATTTTCATGTCCATATGAATCATCAAAATCCCAAAACAAGGTACATCACCTAGCTTGTGAGGACTGTAACAATGTTTTTGCGAAGAAAGCAATTACACTTTAGAGGACTGACCATAACCATAAGATTGATGGGAATAATATAAATACGATCTAGGATAAGACATGATAAAAATAAGAAGTTACTCTTGTAGCAGCTGCAACTGTAGCAATTTCTGGTGACAGATTTGATTTAATCTCGAAATGGTTGATATTGAAGTTAATAAATCTTCAACTTTGATCTGGGGAGAGAGGAGGCAATGGGTTTTGTCGATGTCCATGGGGGAGATTTGAGAAGAGGAGAGGGAAAGGTTGTCGATGAGCAAGGTCGTGATGGGTGAGGACAAAGGCAAAGGCCGATGGAGGTGTTGTCGGCTCTGATGGGTTTGTGGAGTTCGACGGGGACGAGATGGGTTTGGGTTGTAGGCGAATGGAAGAAAGGTAAAAAGGAAGAAGAAGAAGAGGAAGACGAACAATAATTTTGTTGGGGTGATTACTGTTCGTGTCAACAGTATCGCTACGTACTATTCACAAACAATACAGTTTTTTTAATCAAAGAAAAACTAGGAGATTTTTGGAAGAGAAAGAAAAGAAAAGAAGGCTAGGTTTTTTTTAGAAAACTACAGGAATAGATATGGGGTTCCTGGATTTTTTTCTTTGAATCAAAGAAAAACTACATGATTGTAGAAGAAAAGGAAGAAGAAAGAAAGCTAGAGTTTTAAGATTTTTTTTTTAGAGAAGAACAAGAAATTAGCCCTGATACCAAATTTGACATAAGACGAAAGAAAATTTTAGGGTTTATAGTGGGATTGGGAAAGAACTAATTTAGGGTTTGTAAAAATTAGGAAAAAGATAAATATTCGAGCTCACACCTAGATGATTCTCATCCACTTCATTCATCACATACAAAGATTTAGATTTTGGGCTTCATATTTAGGAAAATCACTCCTTCACTTTATGCTTCACACATAAAGCTTTCAAGAAAATCAATTAGGGATTCAAATTTTAAGAACTCTTTTTTTATTAATCTCAAAAATAAAATCATACAAGGATATTTATAGACAAAAGTTACACATACTACTTGTGCCACATCATTCTCTTATTCAAAGAAGAACTAATAAAAAAATAATAAAAGAACTAATAAAAAACTACTTCTACTCTTAATCAAAGACTACTTCTACTCCTAATCAAATCCAACTCAGACTTTCTTCTTATGTTCAAATAGGTTTTTCAATAGCTTTTTGGATCTTCAATGCCATCAAAGGTGGTGGGGGTCACCTTTAAGATTAATAGGAATTCCCTCTAGAGTCTCACTCACAATAGAGAGTGGAGCAAGGGGCAGACTTATTGGGTGGTGGTTAGGGGGCCGAGCAAGGGCAACCCCTTCCCCCCGCCAGTGGCATGGCTATAACTTTAAACTCAGGGAAGGGGTCCTTAGCTAATCCAAATGCTCCACCGGCTGCTCCTAAGAAAACAAGTAAAGACAAAGATAGATGCACATTCTTCTTATAGTTTAGGCATAATAGAGTAGTAGTAGGCTTTTATTATATGAGATGTAGTCTGAAATCTGAATTGAAAGTCTTAAAATATGTTTTCTCAAATGTATGTGGATATTGAATTGATAAAATATGCTATTATTAAATTATTGAAACCTAATAAGAAAAAAAGTTAATTATAACTTATAACTTTGATATCTTTAAATTAAAAATTCATGATCTTAATCCAAAATTAATAATACGTTAAAACTTTTAAATTATTGCATATATTCTAATTGCCTTCAAAATTAATCTCCATTACTCTTTAAATAGAGTATAATCTACATGTCTACTATTATAATCCTTAAAATTTTCTAAGTGTATAATTCACCATTATTGTTAAATTCTTGATTTTCTAGATACTGTATCTTCTCTAGTTAATTTTTTATTTTATTCTTTTATTTTATTTCCAATTTTTCTTCAATTCTCCTTTATTTTATTTTTGTCATGTGTAAAAAAGAATATTTAAAATGAAATTTACTAGCTTTCAATAGGTTTCATCTATTGTTTTAGCTTTCTCCCGAAGATTAATTTTCGCTGCCTCTGAGCTAAGTGTTAATATGCCAAGGAAACCATACCCTAAAAGAGGGACATACAGAGAGTATGTCATGGATATATGATAAAATATCTGGTATATATGACTTCCAATGAACTTGCCAAAGGGGTGTATGATAAAATATCTGGTATATATGACTTCCAATGAACTTGCCAAAGGGGTACATAACTATGCGAACTAGCATAAGTCAGTTTATGATGTCAGGGATAAACTATACAATTGTAGAAGATCAGTGCTAAGATGTTGTGGGTTAATAATAAGCTCTTATATGCATCAATAATATGCAGAGATTATCACAAGTTTGGTGGAGACTATTTGATTCATGCTCTCGGACAGACGGTAAGGGAATGGGATTACATCAACCAGATTTCTGCAAGATATTAAATCAAGCTGATTAGAATATTAAAGGGAGTGTAGCAAAAGACAAAACAAATGACGTCTTTAGGAGAAATCTCAACATATGTGATTGGAGATAAAGGTGAGTGCAAAGTGTAAAGGAAGTATGAGTAAAACCTGACACTGAATCAAGTAAAACCTGACATTTACTTGACCAGGCTCCCAAATGAGTAGCTGGCTGTTACAAGTAAGTTGCCCCCCTAGGCACCCCGCTTACTCAAAGGACCACAACTGACTTATCCATTTCTTATCTAGTTCAAAATAATGGCCAAATTATGAAATGGAGGGGAGCGACTAGGCAAGTCTTCTTGAAACAAATAAGCTCAGTGGACTTCTGGACTTCTAGTGCTCAACTACCGTATACACCTTCAAAGGCCAATGAAAATAACTTTAAGAATCCTACTCTTTGTAAGTGGTCAACAATCAAGGTTCCTGAGTTTAGGGATAATACAACAAAAAAGAATTTGGAGAAAATACTGGACCATACTGCATTTTGGGATAACAGCCAACAGGGTTATTTCCTAATAAGTATGAAAATCTTCTGCAACTAGATAATCATGATGTCATGACCACAAGAAACTCTACCAGCCTGTTTTGATGGGGTTGGTGCAGTAATTGAGTAAACACCCTGTATCCATTTGTAGTGGGTGATGTTTATATAGTATGTAGGAATGAGCAGTATGGAAATTGTGAATAAATTCTTTTCTTGATCAGATACTTAAACATATTAATAAATATGCATAAGGCTACAAATACAGGAGATAAGCATAGTCATCCTCTAAAATACTATGCATATGTACCCAGGTAATTGAGTTAGAGCCTCCTTCCTGCTACTGATACATAGGGTGCACTGAACCCTAACCTTACCATCCACAATTTCTTATGCTTGTTGGAACTTCCAAGTTATGTGGCTTATGTGATGGGAATCACTAATTTTACTTTTGTTTAGGCTCTTTTACTATTTATTTTAAGCTAGGCTTATTTTCCTCTTTGTTTTCAGTCCCATATCGGATATGACAAGAAATTTTTATTTGTATGGGCCTATAAAAGGCCAAGTGTTGTAGTTGTTTTTCAGTTCAATTGATATAGAAATTAAAACTTTTGGCATTGCAAGTTATTTTGCTTTGTTATGAATCTTTGTATGGTGAAGTGCAGAGTGGGCGAGAGATCTTCCGGGTGCTGAAGCCTGAATTTCATCTTTATCTTCTTAAAATCTTAATTTTCTTTCCCTCTTTCTTCTCCTTTCCTGTTCTACATCAGTTTGGTATCAGAGCTAAATTCCTGCTCTCTTTTTCTCCTTTTCACAAAATCTCCAAAACCCTAGATCTATCTCTCTATATTTCTCTTCTCTTCTTTAAAAAAAAGAAGAAAATTTGAAGCCCTAGTTCGAACTTAAAAAAATAAAGATAAAACGAAAAAAGAGAAGAGAAAAAATAATTTTTTTTTGCATCGAACACTGTTCATCATCATCCATGTTCCTTCATCTTCTTCATATCGACAGCCGACATATCCAACAACATCATATCTCCGCCTCGCCCTCCATCGACACCACCGCTCGCCTTCAACCGCCTCGTCATCATCATCTCCATCATCTGACGATCCTGCCGACCTCATCAGACCACCATGATCAACGCAACACTGCTGCCACCTCCGAGATCACTGCCTCACCGCCGAAAGGATCTCGGGATCACTGTCTTACCGTTGAGATCAGTCCGACTTTGCTGCCGTGACTCGCTTTCATCTCGTTTCCACCTCCGCCGCCGACAAGGGTAAACCCTAATGGCGCTCAATCGGGGAAGGAGAAAGGAAGTGGGTTTTGGGTTTCTAAAGTTGGGTTTGGTTTGGACCTTCATATCCTACCCGACCCGAATCCACTCAGTTTTGATTGCTGGGTTTAAGTTGTCTAACCCGCAATCATCCCGTCCCGACCCGTTAATGGTGATCTGACCTGACCCGTGAAGCAACCTGACCTGCTCGCAGTCAGACCCGATCCGACGCTGACATCCTCGGCTCGACTGAGCCGACCCGAGCCGTGGAGCTGACCCGAGCCGACTTCGAGCAGCCTGAGTCACCACTGACGTCATCGGATTCGACTGAGCCGCAATGTTCCTGCAGTAGACACCATTTTGATTCGGAGCCTGTTTCAGGCTAATTCGGAGTCCGATTCAATTTTTGTTTGAAGCGTTGGATCTACAATTGAGTCTCGAAGACACTGGAAGAATTTTGCAGCTTTTGTGTAATAGATCTGGCCTCTACACAACTTTGTTTGGATCCATTACTCGGTCTTAGTGCTTTTTCAAGGGCCTTTAAGTATATTCTAAACTCACCTCTCACTTTTGCGATATTTTGCATTTATATTTGCTGCTGTTAATTATTTATATTGCTGTTTGTTGCATATTCACTTTTGGGGATCATTTTCTGCATCGTCATTTTAGAAGTCATTAGGGAATTTTTTTCGTTTGATCATATAGTGCACGCATTTAGTGACACTTAGGGGATTGTTCTACATCCGTGTGATTGCGTGTATTGCATTTGTCGATAGTGCATGCTCCTTCGTAGTAGTAGAACCTATACCCTTGAATATCTAGATATGGAGGTCAAACTAGAGCTAATACTTAAGGAGCTTCAGGACCTAAAACTTAGAGTAAATGGGCTGGAAAGTAAGTCTAAAAAGGAAACTTTAGAGAACCACGAAGCCCGCAGGGAGAACCGTTACGATGGGCTTGTTTGGTTAAGGGTGGAAGTGAGGAAGTAAGGAAGTAGTAATAGTTCCCTTTGGAACTTGGGAATTGGTTAGTAAGTTTTCTGGTGTTTGGATGTTGTTGGGAAGTGTGATTTGGAAAATGTTATGTCTTTTTCGGTGTTTGGATGGTAATGTAAAAGTGAAAGTGGAAAAGTTGACCGCAAAATAATATTTAAATAAAAATTAATTAAGAAAAATAAAAAATGAACTGTAATTAGAATGCAAGTGAGATTTACATGATCAAAAAATTAACTATTTTGTGCTAAAACTTATTACAAATGAGATTTACATGACCACAAAATTAACTGTAGCACTCAGGTAGTGAGGAAATGGTTATGTAAAAGAGAAAAGAAAAAAGGAAAAGATGTTTTCTTATTTTCTTTTTCCGGTGTTTGGATAGATAGGGAAGTGAGCAATTATACTTCCCCATTTTCTTACTTCCGCCCACTTCCTTGCAACCAAACACGCCCGATAAGAAAATGGATGAGAGCACTAGCAGACCTAGGGTTAATGAAGATAACATAATCCATAGGATTAAGGTAGATCTTCCCATATTTGATGGTATCCTTAACCCAAAGATTTTTAGCGACTTGATAGCAGACTTGGATTACTACTTTGATTGGTGTAGGTTCACAGAGGAAAGTAAGATTCAATTTGCTAGGATACAGGGTCAACTAGGATTTGTTGGACCTCGGCATAGAGAGTACATTAGGTGTGGGGCTTTCATAGAGTCTTGGGAGGAAATGAAAAAAACTTAAAGAGAAATACCTTCCTGATTCCTATAAGTATCGCCTCTTAGATAAATTGCACAGCCTTCATCAGGATAGCAGGTCAGTTCAGGACTACACTACCGAATTTGACAACCTAATCCTACATTGTAAGGTACAAGAAGGCTCATACCAAGTTATATGTATGTACCATTCTTGGTTGAGGTCTGATATCCAACAAACAATATTCATTCACTCCCACAAGATAAAGACCTTTGAGCAGGCAAGCTAGTTAGCTCAAAACATAGAAACTTTCTTCAGGTTTTCTTTAGAGCGTAGGGTCATTCCTAAAATCGGGGGACAACCTAGCTCAAACGCTCACGCCACTAGAGACTATAAGGGTAATTCTGTGATAGATGAATCTTCTAAGAACGTCAAGGGTAGTCAGTGCTTTAAGTGCCAAGGTTATGGTCACGTTGATGCACAGTGTCCCTCTCGGAGCCTTCTAGTTATGAAAGCTGATGATAATGAGATCGAGGCAATAGTCTATAGGTCAAATGTTAGTGCAACTGATTCTGATGATGATATTAAGGTTTCTAGAATCCAATTGGGTGTTGTTAGGTGTTCACACACAGTTGTTAGAGATGAGGATTGACATAGATCTAGTGTGTTTTGTTGGCCCAGAGGCCTTCCACTCTAGTTTTGATGATGATTAACTTATGTAGTTATAGTTTACTAATAATCTTGTGATTTTTAGTTTCAGATATTTAACCAAGATACTAGTAGGTGATTAGCTTCAACAAAGGTATTTTTGGAGCTTTCACGTGGTGATTCAAGAGCTCGAGCGTCAAAGTTCATATCTAGCACTCGGATGGAATCAAGCTCGGTGGATCACGTTTGGATCGAGTCGTCTTGAAGACAAGAAGACCTCGGTTTGTTTTAGAATAGTTAGTTTAGATCCATTGTTAAAGATTAGATAGTGTGATATGCTCAAGTTCACAACACACACACTTGTTTCTAGTTTCATGTTTGTTGGTTTTCGGTTTTTGGTTTAACCGATCTTAGTTTTCATGGATAGATAGAATCAAAACAAGTTTACATGGTTTAATGTATATTATATTTGATCTATATACATGTATGCTTCAACTATTTTAAACAAACTTAGTTTGATAGTCTATTTCATGAGTTTGGAGTTTTGGTATTTAACAAAACGTATTTTTGGATTTTATGTCAAAAACATTGATATTTATCTCTTTCATGTATATTGGATTATATCCATATACAACATGCTTAAAAGTTGTTTCAATATCATGTTTTTGTAGTTGGATGAGTTTTGGACAAAACGATTTTTCATTTCAAAAATCCAAGTTTTGGAAAATACGGATTTTAGTTTTCGGCAAAATTTGTAAGTCACAAAAATGGTTCAAAATATTTGTAACATGGTTTGATTTTTACTCAAACATGTTTGTATTTTAAAGATATAACAAGAACTTATTTTTGTGGATTTTTAGAGATTTTATGGGATTTAATTAGATAATAAAAACCCTAGTTCTAAATCCTGAATTTTGTCTGCCAAGCCCTGGCGGTCGACTGGGACGGTCGACCGGACCAGTGGTCGGTCGACCGGACGGTCGACCGACGTGCACAAGGACGTGCACGCAGGCCAGCTTGCTTGGCCGGTCGACCGAGCGGTCGACCGACTGAAGTCAACCCACTCTCGGGTTGGCCCGGTCGACCGGGCGGTCGACCGGCCAGAGAGCCATTGCTCTCTGGTTCTGGGCACGGTCGACCTGGCGGTCGACCGGCAGGCTCAACGGTCATAAATTTGACCGTTGGCCGGTCGACCGGCCGGTCGACCGGAAGGTCATTTTTGACCTTTCTGCCTGCCAACGGGCAGAATTTTGTGGGGGTTATAAATACCCCACATTTGAGTTGTTTCTCAAGAAGTTTTCAAGAGCCAAAATTCTGATCTTCTCTAGTGTTTATATACAAGTTTTCAAAAGAGTTTTTAGTGCCAAAAGATCAATCTTTATTTGTTTTAAAGGGTTGAAAAAATCAAAGAAAAATTAGATATTTGGGATATTGGTTTTGATCTTCATTTCAATCTTATTCTAGTTGTTTTCCCAAGTATTTTTCTTTGTGTTTTTGTTTTCAAACTCTTTATTTTCCACACTTGAGCTTATCTTGCTATCCTATCTATTAGGATCTTTGTTTTTGTGGGAAAAGAAGTTGTTTGTGATCTTTTGATCACCAAGTTGTAAACCCTCCTTATTTGTGATATCCTCTTGTGTAGAAGTTGATTATTGGAGTGGTGGCTTTGTGCCCTATCCCTCTAGTGAGAGGAGGTTGTTGTTTGGCTTTGTGCTCATCCCTCATTTGTGAGGTGGATTTGTGTTGGCTTTGTGCCTAACCTCTAAGTGTAGAGGTTGTGTTGTATTTGAGAGAGGAGTTGTGTACTCCCGGTTATTGTATTGCCCCAAACCCTTATTGGAGGTTTCCCTGTGTGGGAAGTCCTGTGTGGACGAGTTAGTAGAAATCTTTCTGTGTGAAGGCGGGAACGTAGAGCTGTGTGCTCGAACCTCGAAACATATCCGTGTGTTTGCGATCGATCCACTTTCTCTAACTCTCTCTCTTTTATATTATACCTTGCATTGATTCATATTGTCATATCGTACTTATATGCTTGGTTGTGATTGTTTGTGTGCCTCACTTGTGTTTAACCACGAGAGCTTCATATAGCACCTCAACTCTTATTCAGAGGAATCAAGAGGAGTTAGTCCAGAGCCCTTCACCGGGAATTCGGCTACACTCGTTGGTTACACTAAGTGTGTTGCAATTAAGTTTTAATTTCCGCATTATTGTTCATAGATTAGCCGTATACCTATTCACCCCCCTCTAGGTGTACTTACAATTGGTATCAGAGCCTACGCTCCTGATATTAGGTTTAACCACCTAGAAGTGTGATCTTGGTTTTGCTAATCTATCATTTGCATTTGCACACTTATATTGTTTACACACACTCATGAATTGCTTGACACCTCTCATGTTTGATGTTTCCAACATTGACATGTGAAAATTTAGGATGAGTATGTTCCTAAAAATCCTAGGCTTGCATGTTTTCCTTGTCGCTACCAAGAAATCCTATCTTGGTAATAGCAAGCATATAGAGGCCAATGCACAAGCCCTTGAGGCACTTAGAAGCACGCTTAACAAAGAATATCTTTCTATAGTTTCTAACTGTGATTCTGCCTTTGCAGTGTGGAACACGTTGACCTCCTCCAAGCTTCAATTGTCAATCCAAACGGAGAATGAATCTTGTGAAGAATCTGAGCAACAATGCTACATGGTCCAAGGGAATGACTCCCTTGAGGTATATTCGGAATCTCAATTAGATGATGATGATGCTAGTTCTTCTAGTAATGATTATATTGATGCCAATGCTTTGAATGAAGAACTTTCAATTGTTTGTGAAAAATTGCTTGAAAAATATAATCTTTTGAAAAAGAAAAGTCTAGGACTTAACAAAGAAAATAAAGATTTGTTTTTAAAACTTGATTTGGCTTTGCAAGAGAAGGAATAGATTTCAAGTGAACGTGACTCACTTAAATCCCAACTTGACCTTGCCCTAAAGAAAAATGAAATTTGAAAAGTAAAAATGATTGCAATGATGTTTTGAAGAAAAATGAGATCTTATCTTCAAAACTTGATTTTATTGTAAAAGAAAATGATTCTTTGAAAATCAAAATTATTTCTATTTCAAAGGATTTAGACTTGGTTTCTAAGAAAAATATTTCTTTGCAAAATGATATTGATTCACATATTTGCCATACTAGTGTAGCTTCACATTCTAGCTCACCTATTGCATACTCCACTTTATCTTCAAGTATTAAAAATGATATAAATGTTTTGAAGAAAAGTGTTGAATGTTTGGGCTCCACTTTGAGCCATTGTGCCATGAACCATACACGGTTGGAATCCATGTTTCGCAAGAAACAAGTTCCATCTATGCATGCACACCATACCAAGGTTCTCAATATCGGATATCGGAATCGTATCGGATAGGGGTTTTTCATATCGGATATCAGATATCGGGGGAGATATCGGGGATACGCGCGCATATCGGGCGTTCATATTAGACACTATATATAATGAAATATTGATAATTAAGAGTTGGTTTAGGGTCATACATATCATCTATCTTATAAAAATGATGTAATATGCTTGCAGAGACAGTAAAAAATAATGTACATTTGCACGCAGTCGTGCAATAAATTAGTTATTTCATACCGGGTGATATATCGGACGATTTATCAGCCAATATCGGGAAATTTATCGGGCGATATTTCAAATATCGGCCGTTTTTTGCTGCAAACGATATGGCGAACGATTTTCCCATATCGTATCGGCAGCAGGTAAAAAAGGAGATATCGGACGATATCTCGGCCGTATCGGCCGATATTTAAAACAGGGCACCATACACGGCATACACATGCTCCCCACGTTCACACCCATCACACAATGTATGCTCATGTGTACACATGTACACATTGTGGACGTAAGGGCCACCTTGCTAAGTTTTGTTATGATCATATACATGATTCAAATTTAGCAACTAAGTTTGTTTGGGTTAGGAAAGGAGCTAACCCCCATGGACCCAAAAGAGTGGGTACCAAAGACCACTCCTATTTTTAATGTAGGTGTGGGCTCTCACATGACGTGAGAGTGATGGTGACTTGAGGTGGATGCGTTCCGAGCTTAAAGAGGACTATTTGGATGATCACTTTCAAGGGGAGTTTGGTGGGAGGACCACCATGGTTTGGAGATACGGAGATGTGCCCTATTGTTTTGGTAACGATCTCTAACTCCTATTTATGTTTACATGCGTTTCATATTGTTGATTTTAGCATGTTTTGATGTTTCATGATTAGTATGTTAAATGTCATGATTATTAGACTTGTGATATGCATGATTAGTATTTGAGATCACCCATGTTTAATATGGATTTATACTTTTGTGATTCTCACATTTGTTTTAGCTATTGTGTATATCATAGATCTAATGCATGTGCATTTACATAATGATTATATAAGTTTTGTTTTGATTTCTATGCTTCATGTTTTGATTACACGTCTAGATGTTAGTTTTTATTAAAACTTATGGATATACGTGTACAACTAGTGAGCCACAAATAGATTATTATATGTTTGTACTTGAATGCTCATTTGTACTCATTAGATGTACTAGTATAGTCTAGTTTTGATGATTCATACATTTTGACTTGTATTCTATATTTTTGACATATTTTCATGTTTATGTTCAACTTCATGTATATGTCCATTTTGTTCAAACTAATAGTTATACATATATATCCTTGAGCCACTTGCCTTCATGCATATACTTTTGTGGACTCGTTTATGTTAGGATATGTATGTATACTTTAGTTTGTACGAGACATATATACCTTGAAGGATTCAAGTTTTGATGATTTTCATGTTTTTAAGGAATTTCGTATTTGAGCTTAATTGCCTATTTCCATGACTTTGTATTTCACATTATACTTGTACACTCACATCATTTTTGTTTACTCATGATTTGTTTTCATGAGACTATATATGCTTTATAGACCCTTGAGTGTTTAATGATCATGTGATTTTCATATTTTCATGGAAAATACTTTTTGTTTTATTCCTTGCTTGAAGGATTTCGTATTAGTTTACAAATTTTTCATATAACTAGTTCGTATTCTTTACATGGTAGAGTTTTCAAACTTATTATATTATTTTCAAACTTATTTTTGAAAACCCCTACCCATCCAAGGGCGGTTGGTTGGGCGACCATGCCTTGTATGCTTATTATTAAAAATCCTTTTAAACATGTGCATGAAATGGGTGGTAGGAAGTATGAATAATACACTTGATCTTATTATATTTTCAATTGGTATCATTAGATCTTTTCAATTGGTATCACTATTGACATTCTTTTTGTATACTCATATATGTTTTTATATATGTATGCTTCAATTTCAAATAGTATCAATTTCGATTGGTATTCAATTTTCCATACATATATATATGCTTTATGTGTGCTTACTATATCTCTATATCTTTGAGCACAAATTTTAGTTACGCTAAGCTTGATTTCTTCAATGACTATTATATTTCAATTGATTATGTTTCAATTGGTATCTTATACAAGCTTATGCATCTTTTTGTTTGAATTTCATAAAAGGGGAGAAAATTCATATTTCATATTTTAATTGGTTTTGTTTACCTTTCGTATTTTACTCCCACACTTTATGTTGAAAAAAAATGATTGAAAAATGAGATTGATTTTTTTTTGGTATCATATGCTCCTAATGAAAAATTACTTTCAATTGGTACTATTTTTACTATTGGTATCAAGATTACCTATATGTTTACATCTTACAATTGATATAACAAATTTTTTTTTGGTTGATTTCTTCAAAATGTTTTATTTACTTTCAATTGGTATAAATATAGACATGTTTATTTAAATTTATATTAAAAACATTTGTTTTATGTACTTTCAATTGGTATGTTTTATTTATTTTCAATTGATATCATGATGCACTAAATTGATATATTTTTTTCAATTGTTATCATAATGTTTTGATTTGATTTCACCCCTTATTGATTTTTTTGTTTAAGACAAAAAGAGGGAGAACATTATTTTATTGTTTACTTTAACCCCTTTGTTGATGATTGACAAAAAGGGGAGAAGTATTTGAGTTTATATGCATGTTTATTATTTATTTGTAAGTTTATATCAAAGTTTGTTTCATATTGATATCAAGAGAGTTTGGTTGATGTTTTGATGTTTTATTTTATTGGTATCAAGAACTTTTGTTAAAATTTTTATTATTGGTATCAAGAGTTTTTATTGATTATCTTTCAATTGGTATCAAGAGTTTTTATTGATTGGTATCAAGAGCTTTTATTGCTTTTATTAATAAAGTTTTCAATTGAAATTTTTATTGGTATCAAGAGTAATATTTTAAGTTTATATTTTCAATTGATACTTAAAAACATGTTTATTTTAAACAAAAGGAAAAGTAATTTATTTTATAAATTTGGTATCAAGAGCATGTTCTTTCATTATTTTATGCATGTTTATGCATACTCATATTTAATATTTATTTCATATCTTATTGTTTATTACTATGCATGAGTTAAGGGGGAGCTTCTTTGAAGCTTAACTTTAATCCATGCATATATAACTCCATGAGTTTTGTCATCATCAAAAAGGGGGAGATTGTTGGCCCAGCGGCCTTCCACTCTAGTTTTGATGATGATTAACTCATGTAGTTATAGTTTACTAATAATCTTGTGATATTTAGTTTCAGATATTTAATCAAGATATTAGTAGGTGATTAGCTTCAACAAAGGTATTTTGGAGCTTTCACATGGTGATTCAAGAGCTCGAGCGTCAAAGTTCATATCTAGCACTCGGATGGAGTCAAGCTCGGTGGATCACGTTTGGATCGAGTCGTCTTGAAGACAAGAAGACCTCGGTTTGTTTTAGAATAGTTAGTTTAGATCCATTGTTAAAGATTAGATAGTGTGATATGCTCAAGTTCACAACACATACACTTGTTTCTAGTTTCATGTTGGTTTCGGTTTTTGGTTTAACCGATCTTGGTTTTCATGGATAGATAGAATCAAAACAAGTTTACATGGTTTAATGTATATTAGATTTGATCTATATACATGTATGCTTCAACTATTTTAAAAAAACTTAGTTTGATAGTCTATTTCATGAGTTTGAAGTTTTGGTATTTTAACAAAACGTATTTTTGGATTTTATGTCAAAAACATTGATATTTATCTCTTTCATGTATATTGGATTATATCCATATACAACATGCTTAAAAGTTGTTTCAATATCATGTTTTTGTAGTTGGATGAGTTTTGGACAAAATGATTTTTCATTTCAAAAATTCAAGTTTTGAAAAATACGAATTTTGGTTTTCGGCAAAATTTGTAAGTCACAAAATGGTTCAAAATGTTTGTAACATAGTTTGATTTTTACTCAAACATGTTTGTATTTCAAAGATATAACAAGAACTTATTTTTGTGGATTTTTAGAGATTTTATGGGATTTAATTAGATAATAAAAACCCTAGTTTTAAATCCTGAATTTTACTTGCCAGGCCCTGGAGGTTGACCGGACCGGTCGACCGACGTGCACAAGGACGTGCACGCAGGCCAGCTTGACCGGCCGGTCGACCGAGCGGTCGACCGACTGAAGTCAACCCACTCTCGGTTGTCCCGGTCGACCGGGCAGAGAGCCATTGCTCTCTGGTTCTGGGCACGGTCGACCGGGCGGTCGACCGACAGGCTCAACGGTCATAAATTTGACCGTTGGCCGGTCGACCGGAAGGTTATTTTTGACCTTTCTGCCTGCCAACGGGCAGAATTTTGTGGGGGTTATAAATACCCCACATTTGAGTTGTTTCTCAAGAAGTTTTCAAGAGCCAAAAATTCTGATCTTCTCTAGTGTTTATATACAAGTTTTCAAAAGAGTTTTTAGTGCTAAAAGATCAATCTTTATTTATTTTAAAGGGTTGAAAAAATCAAAGAAAAATTAGATATTTGGGATATTGGTTTTGATCTTCATTTCAATCTTATTCTAGTTGTTTCCCAAGTATTTTTCTTTGTATTTTTGTTTTCAAACTCTTTATTTTTCACACTTGAGCTTATCTTGCTATCCTATCTATTAGGATCTTTGTTTTTGTGAGAAAAGAAGTTGTTTGTGGTCTTTTGATCACCAAGTTGTAAACCCTCCTTATTTGTGATATCCCTCTTGTGTAGAGGTTGATTATTGGAGTGGTGGCTTTGTACCTTATCCCTCTAATGAGAGGAGGTTGTTGTTTGGCTTTGTGCTCATCCCTCATTTGTGAGGTGGATTTGTGTTGGATTTGTGCCTAACCTCTAAGTGTAGAGGTTGTGTTGTATTTGAGAGAGGAGTTGTGTACTCCCGGTTATTGTATTGCCCCAAATCCTCATTGGAAGTTTTCCTGTGTGGGAAGTCCTGTGTGGACGAGTTAGTGAAAATCCTTCTGTGTGAAGGCGGGGACGTAGAGCTGTGTGCTCGAACCTCAAAACATATCCGTGTGTTTGCGATTGATCCACTTTCTCTAACTCTCTCTCTTTTATATTGTGCCTTGCATTGATTCATATTGTCATATCATACTTATATGCTTGGTTGTGATTGTTTGTGTGCCTCACTTGTGTTTAACCACGAGAGCTTCATATAACATCTCAACTCTTATTCAGAGGAATCAAGAGGAGTTAGTTCAGAGCCCTTCACCGGAAATTCGGTTACACTCGTTGGTTACACTAAGTGTGTTGCAATTAAGTTTTAATTTTCGCATTATTGTTCATAGATTAGCCGTACACCTATTCACCCCCCCTCTAGGTGTACTTACATGTTTCACACCTATGTTAGACATAAGGAGAAGAATTATAAATTAATAGATGATGGTAGTTATGCAAACATCATTACCAAGACAGCTCTTGAGAATGGGTCTCAAGACTGAACTACATCTCCACCCATACAATATGAATTGAGTTGATAAGATGGCTCAATCTATTACCTATCATTGTCAGGTTCCTATTCACATGTCTAGCTACGAGGATCGTGTTTGGTGTAATGTCTTGGACATAGACACTGCAAATATTTTGTTGGGTAGGCCTTGATGTATGACTTGAATGTTATTATGCTGGGTAGGTCTAACACTTATAAATTTAAATTCAAAGGAAAAAAAGATAGTGTTGAAACTTGTCAAGCCCAAGTTGAATGTGGGGAATAACAGAGAGGGAACAATTGCTGACAAAGACAACAAGACACCATGTTATCTAGTGATTAGATCTCACTTTTTGCCTGAGTCTTCTTATTGATGGGTCTACTCTCAGGTCTAGAAATTCCTTCGGCATTTCCCTCCTCCCCTAGGTATTTCACTCATTGTCACAGTTGAGCGACCTGCACCACATTTGCATGAGTTGTATGATTATAATAAAAGACAAATGACAATCAATAATTATAACTATCAGTCTGCTGCAGAGTCTACAAGCGGTTGCAAGAACTCCCAATAAGTGACGAGATACTGATTAGAATGCACCCAGAGAGGTTCTCAATGGAAACTTTGAAAAAACTTCATACTCGATGCAAGGGTCCATACAAGGTTTTTAGGAGGTTTGTTCCAGTGCCTCGAGCTCGATATTCTCTGTGATATTGGGATCAACCATGTCCTTCAGTGTCGAGGACCTGACTCGTTATCGCATCTCCATAGGGCCTCAGCTATTTCCAGTTGCAGCCACCACTGAGGAGACCTACTACTGAGGAGTTTCTACAGTCCTTCTCGGCTCGATTTCATCATCCACGCTGTCGCCATTCGCCAGTGGCGAAATTTTTGAAGCCAGGGAGAATTGATGGGAACCACTGGGCTTACTTTTGTTTAGCCTCTTATACTATTTATTTTAGGCTTGGCTTATTTTTCTCTTTGTTTTTAGTCCCATATCGGGTATGACAAGAAACTTTTATATGTATGGGTCTATAAAAGGCCAAGTGTTGTAGTTGCTTTTCAGTTCATATGATTTAGAATTTAAAACTTTTGGCATTGCAAGTTATTTGTTTTGTTGTGAATTTTTTCATGGTGAAGTGCAGAGCGGGAGAGGATCTTCCGTGCGCTGAAGCCCAAATTTCATCTTTATCTTTTTAAAATCCTAATTTTATTTCCTCTTTCTTCTTCTCCCTTCCTGTTCTACATCATTATGCCTTACCTCTATGTCATTTTTCTTGCTTTTCTTCTCCTATTCTCAATCACTCACGAACACTAGTAAATGAGAAAAAAGTAATTCCTGTCTAAAATTGTCTTCTTGTTTAGATCTCATTGTATGTGACGGGGTACACAGAAAGCACAAAAAGAAATGAATATAATAGAATGGTAAAAGAAGGATAAGGATCGCCTTACACAACGTGGTTTCACACCACAAAGCAAATAAAATGTCTTCACATCATTGAAAACTAGAAAATTCTTCTTCACAAAGGACAAGAGGCAATTTTCATTAACATTTTTTCTTCCAGATCTTCTCCTGTTCTCTATTTACATGAAAAGGCTATGTCTTTATTTATAATCAGATTTCCTTCAAGTCTATGAAAAGATATATATCTAGAAAAATATAAAATAAAATATTTCCTAAAAAGCTAATCCTATAAAAGGAAACTAATATCTGATTAACTTGAGACCTTAGAAATATCTAGAAAAAGAAATACCTTTCTTAATATCATAATAAAATCCTTCTAAATCTAGGCAGATCCTAACAAAATCAAGATCTACTACATTCAGTATTCTAAAAATCGGTTTCATTATTCGTGCGGTCCAACACTGAATAATGATTAATCGGATTAATCAGAGATTAATCGGGGATTAATCGTTTTTAAAATTTTAATATATTTAATTATATTTGTACACAACTACATGAATATATACAGTTAATTGTTGAAAATACCTAAATATTATACAAGACAATATCTAGATGTGAAGTTATAAACCATAATATGATGAACAAGACAATATGAATAAATAGTAAAAAAGAAGAAGTAAAAGAACTTATCTCTTCACATTGGTAATCTAAGATTTCAAATTTTGCAACATAAATATAAATCAAAGAACTTACTTACAAAATAAGATAAATAAAAAAATTAGTCAATTTATCAATCAAAATAATGAACTTTAAAGAATGATAGAGAAAGATTGCTAAATAAGTTAATTTGAAAAATAATCAAAAATAATAAAATATAAGTATCACTTTATACAAAATATACAATAATAAAATATCATAATTCATCTACTATTTAATAAATAACAATTCATCTATTATTTAATAAAAGATCATTATCAAATCATCAACATTACAACATAAACTACTTAGCGATCCAACACACACAAAGTGAAGTTTTTCAAATAAAAAATATATGAAATACCTAAATGATTAATCGGGGATTAATCGGATTAATCGGGGATTAATCGGGCATTAATCGGGGATTAATCGGGGATTAATCGTTTTGGACCCGATTAATCGCCCGAGCGCATAATCAAAGCGATTAATGTAATATTAAGCGGGCTGTCACCGAGTAGGATTAATCGGCCGATTAATCGGCCGATTAATCTGATTTTTAGAACAGTGACTACATTATGCGCTACATCTACAGTGCCTGTGATTACTATAGTAACTCACATTAGCTATAAAATTTCCAGACTTATATCGAAATTGGTACATGTGGGAGTTCAGTTTTGATGTGAATCACCTGAAGTTGTGAGAATAATACCAAATTACGGCTTCTTCTACTCTGAATTGGCTTCAGTTGGATTTGTAATGCATCACTATATCTTCATCAAAGAGTCTAGATTGTTTTACTGGTTTATTCAGAGTTTGTCTCCTATTGATTGTTGATGCGACATTGTGACATTAAGAAAATAAACTCTAGGAACAAGAAGTTGGAAGCAAAGCAGCATCAACCATCAAATTCTGTATAGTTTGTAATTGTTAGTTCTGTTGCATTATTTTTCTAGTTAAAAAGTCTCATTAAGCATTTTGTATTTTTGTCTGGAACATTACTGGTTACATGAATTATTCTTATGCATGAGAATATTCCTTTTTCATTTTAACTATTTACTAGTTAGAGGCAGCTTAAGGCCTTGCTATTTACTACAGACGGCTTTTTAAATTTGCTGGTGTAAATGGAGACTTCTATTCAAATCAACAGACTATATACATTAAAGCTGTTCTGTTATTGAGATTTTTTGGTCTTGTTGTATATTTGTTACAGAGATGTCTCCTTCAATCCTATATCTGGAACATTGCCTTCCAACAGTACCAACTCACAGCTGTCAATGTATGTTAAGTTTCATTCCTCCCTCTGCATTTGGTTGTTTCTCACTTCTGCAATCTTTTCAAAATATTTTTCTTCCATCACTGGAATTATTATCTTGCTCCTATTTCAAGTTAAAGAATACTGATTCCCCTTCTGATTCTTCTTCATGGTAGAAACTCTCTCGGAACTTCCATGGACACAAATAGTTTATCTGACAGGTGAATACCTAATTGAATAAAAATGCTATTTCTCTGCAACTTCTAATTTTTGTAGGAAAAGTTTTTTTTATCTGAAGGTGAGTTTCTATTTGAATAAAAAATCATTGCTAGGCTACTTAAGATTTTGTAGCAGTGCTATTTATGATAAATGAGAAATTAAATATTCCTCTTATTGGTATTATTGTGTTAACTTGATACACCTTATGCCCTTGCTAACTGCTTAGCTTTTTTGGGCTAAAGTAGTTATCTGACATTTTTGGTGCTAATGATTACTGTACAATGCACACTATGACTATGTAGGGTTGTTTGAGACAAACATCAATATCTGTAACAACTAAACTCCAATCAAATCTTGACAGACTGGATTGTTTTGATTTAGTTGAAAATAAATGATCAAATAATTCATAAAAGGTCATAGTTCAAGTTACAGGAAATAATTCCAATTCTCTGCTTTTAAAAAAAGTCAACTTATTTCCAGATAAAATAATTAAAAAAAATGAATCTGCTGTGATTAAGGTGTTACATTTAACTAGATTCTGTTGCTGGTTCATTATGCAGGAACAGTTTAGGGATACTACTGTGCCTCAAAAAGGGTTCATCTTGCACTAACAAAGCTTACATGTATGTACAATCTGTTCATACCTAAAGTTTACTCTATGGCCTATTTCACATTTTTTTTCAACCAGATAATTAGGATAATCTACGCATATTGGCTTTATTAGAAACAAATTCTTCTATTTTGGTTGTTCTTATATCGTTCACTTCTACTTTCTCTTGGAACTCTTTTTTTTTTTAATTCTTTTTTCAGTGGGATTGGGATCGGGGTTGGGGGGGAATGGATTTGAGAATGATTTACCTTTGAACATGATGCTTCAACCTCAACGATTAAATCCTTTTGGATTCAAGTTAATGTCAGGGTTTGGTCAGTGCCCATAATTCTGTGACTACTAGGCTGCTTCTCAGCAACCCTAAACACACCCTAAGCCACCTCTTACGTAAGAGCTATTAAATTAACGGTCAATAAAATCAAAAGCAGGGAATATCAAAAGCTTAAGAGATTGTACTAACAAGCAACTTTAGCAATGTTAATAATTATTGGGATAGTTTGAGACAGATATACCTGTTATGCTTCCTTATAAATCTAAATTTATATTTGTTCAAGAAAATTGACTTTTTTCCTTGTTTTTCTGCAATTTATGCATTACAGGATTCTTCACTGTCCATAAACTGCGGTGGGAAGAACTAGTTTCTTCTTCAGGGTTGATTTCTCTGATGATTCTGAAGCTTTAGGACCAGCATCCTTTTACATGAGCACCAAAAAGCAATGGGCTGTTAGCGATACAGGCTTCTTCCTCTCCAACCCGTCTGGTCCTCACTATATAGAAACAACAGATTCTCAGATTCTGGGTTCCCTAGACTCTGACCTATACAAAACAGCAAGGATATCACCAAGCTCTTTAAGCTACTATGTCTTGGATTGGACAATGGCAAGTACACTGTTGATCTCCACTTTGCAGAGATAGTTATGGACGATGATTCATTGTCTTGGAAAGGCCTGGGAAGGCGTTTGTTTGACATTTACATTCAGGTATCATTTGTTCGCTGTTTTGTAATGAAACAGATGTCTTAGCACTAAAATTTCAATATAAATTCAGGGCAAGCGAGTGGCTCAAGACTTCGACATTAAAGATGAAGCTAAAGGATCAAAAAGAGCTGTTATAAAAACTTTTCCAGTAAATGTTTCCAACAATATCATGGATGTACATTTCTTCTGGGCTGGTAGAGGGACCTGTTGCATTCCACTTCAGTCAACCTATGGCCCACTCGTGTCTGCAATACATGTTTCTCAAGGTTATATCTTACTTGTTATATATAGTTACCGCATATATCTTCATCTCAAGTATCTAACAGTTTCTAGTGTTTCGTGATAGATTCCACTGGTGCCAAGAGTTCATCCAGCCACGGTGGAAGAAAAATAGGAGCAGTCGTGGGTATTACAGTTGGGTGTGTGGCTGGGATATTAATATTGTCATCAGTTGTATATTTATGGTGGAAAAAGAATGCAGTAAGTCATTCCGCGTTAATACAGAATCTCCGAAGAAGACCCTAGTTTGATGCAGTTCAGAGATAATGTGTAATGGTACAGACTTTAAGATAGATTCTCATGTCATCTTAAAATCTGAAAGACTTTAGTTGCTCTCTGGAGCCTCAAGAGTGACACTCTGGGATGGTCTTGTATTTTATGCTGTGTTTGTTTATATTTTGCTGTGTCAAAAACGTGCAGTGATGTGTTCTTCTGGATGAAGTGATATTACGATAACCAACACGATTTATCTACTGTACACGAAAGGCTGGCTTTTTCAGTTTTCTTCTCAGCATCAAACTTTGAAGCAGGCATGGATGTTTAATTTTCCCTTCTTGTGGTTTCCACTGTCAACAAAGTGAAGACACAGAATGATGCAGAACTGATATATGACTGACAGATGTTTCAAAAAAAAAGATGATTTGAACATTTAGATATTAATTGAGACTAGCTTTCACATTCATTTATGTTGCTAGAATGAATATGCGAAAAATTGACAGTACGCAGATGTTGCAGTTTTATCGAAAGTAATGATGACTTACCCAGTTAGTTCCAATTTTGGTGCCCTATATATGGCCAACTGTGTTTGCATGCATGGTCAAAATATTAATCTGATGGAGAAAGCAAGACTTGTTACTCTCTTCTCATGACCTTCCAGTACTTTATAACCTTCACAATTTAGCACAGAAGAAGATTTGATTTCATTTGATCTATTATCATCAAGATTCTGTAATTTTTCTTCAATTCAGAAATAGTAACCTTGTTGGACTTCATGTTGTAGACAAGAATTGAAGAGTCCTCCACGCCGACAATTACAAGGTTCTTTTCTCCTGGATGCAGAGCAACACATGTAGCTGCTCGAGATGGAGAAAAGCGCATTACCGTTTTCTGCAAAATAGACATGGATTTACGCTGTTAGGCATTAAGCAAATCATCAACAGATCAAACCTAAAAGGATAAGTATCTTCTACAAGTGAAGAAACCTTAAATGTTGGAAGTTCATAGAAGCAGATGCTGCCTCCTGAAGAGAATATATGATATATGCATCATTCTTTGCTATTGCAAAACAGTGAAATGCTTCTGAAGGCTGGTGTATCATTCATTATTCTGTTCATTGACCACTAAACTTTTGCTCGAAGTCTGCCAAAGCTCAGGCAGTGCATAAGTTATAAATAATGTATGTGAAGGTTTGATAGTCCCAAACAATGGAAATTGAACTGGCTAACGTAAGATTTTGGTTTCGATGAAGCAAATCAGTTGTCTAAGCCAGCAAAATGACTATAACAAGACACATTTTCACATTCATGTCAAGTATAGAAGGCATAATTTGATGAGAAAAGACTTTATGTTGGTAGTAGTTAGTCTGACATATCATTACTAATTGGCAGTCATGTGAATCAAAGCCTGAGCCTTTCAGATTCAGTCTGGTTTGTTGCAGTTGCAAAATCCACTATAGTTGATTCTTAAATTTAGCACACTTTGGAAGGGGAACTCAGTTTATCATAAGCATTCGTTTCATTTTCTGTAATCCCAACTTGAAAGGACTGTTTGTTTCCATGTAATTGGAATGGAAAGTATATTCAAGCCCTGTAAAAGAAAAATATAGCATGGAGTTCTTGTTGGGCAAGTTTCACAGAAAGTAAAGGCCTTTACATCAACACACCTCAGCCAATATTGAAATCCAATTTACAAGTTTTTGAAATGAATTGGGATTTCACTCAGACACCTTCCCTTTACATACCTTATTTTGGTCTCCACATCAGCTGAGTCAATTACTCAGTATGTGAGATACTTCTTTCCCTTGTATGACTTCGTAGAAAACAAACAAGTATTCGCAATGAATAAGGTACCTTCCCTTTCCTTTATCTAGTGTTTTCATGCTGCAACCCTGAAATAAACAGGGAATTTTCTCAAACTCTGATATCCCAACACATTTTTACCATCCAAACAAGGGAATCCTCTTTCCTAAAGGCCTGTTTGGCACCCACTAAAAAAAAAAAAAACTCATACCCACCCAGCCTCTCTCTTCTTTCCACATAAAAGCAATTTGTCGTGCCCCATCTACAGTGTTTCTTGGGGTTTTCTTCGCCTGCGAGAGAGAAACCAATGTCTTCCTGAACCGCTCGGAGTAGTTACTGCTCACGGCGCAGCTAAACATAACAACGGAGGGAATGTATGAACGCTATGCCACCACACGTGGCGAAGCTGTGCTCATAGCTTAACTGCGCTCGGACGGAGTTAGCGGTAAAACGTTGAGCGTTAGGCTCGTCTACCAAGCGGAACATAAAGAGCTCGGAGGTTAAGCCCGAAGGCTGATAGGGCCAGAAGGCCGAATAGGTATGTCATAAAAGGTTAGTGCCACACAAGCACATATACAAATATGATAAATAATAATTAACAACGCTAGGCACTAAATAAGAGAACGAGAGCGGTCAAAGCGCAATTCCCTATAGCTACTACGAAACTCAAAGGGTACATGCACATCGCCTATTGGGTAGCCAGGGAAGTGTGTTGTACCTGCAGAAGTGTTAGTACCAAACACACGCATATAAACTAAGTAGTGAAGCCCGGAGGCTAAACACAACCGAAGGCTGGGTAAAGAGTCCAGAGGCTAAACGCAACTCGTAGGTTGGGTAGAGAGCCCGGAGGCTAAAAGTAACCCGAAGGCTCAGTAGGTACCTGCATAAGTGTTACAACCAAACAGGCATGGTAATAAAACAATAATAAAATGATGTCACAGACAGTGTATATATATATATATATATATATATATATATATATATATATATATATATATATATATATGTATGTATGTATGTATGTATGTATGTATGTATGTATGTATGTATATGTATGAGAAAAATGTATATCAGCCGACGGCTGAGAGACCCTCTCAGCCTGCGGTGACGTGGCACATTATAAGCCACACTAGAAAGGACGCCCCGCCTTCTGAAACAGTTGAAATTACTAAATGCCCCTGCGGTAAAAGATAGTGGTTCTATATAGTTTATTATTTTTTTATATTTCTGACGTTAGTCAATATTGTCACAATTATTTTTTATAACTGCGGCCAAACTGCGACCAACTTCATCAAATCACGAAACTAATTTGAATGCTTCTTTATTAATTTTTTTGTTTACGCAGATATTATATATTTTAGGAATGCGCCTAAGCTTGTACTTGTCGATAAAATAATTTCTCAACAGTTTTAAATTTTTTTTACGCAGATATTATATATTTTAAGAATGTACCTAAGGTCGTAGTGGTCAATAAATTAATTTTCTCAATAGTTTTAAAAGCGGCCTTTATCGCAGTCTACAATTATTTAATTTGTTGATTTTTTTATGATATGATCTGTAAGAATTTTACTGACTTTGAATATAGTCGCAGTTTACTTTTTTTCGCATGTAACGTATAAATTATTATTATTATTATTTTTTACATGTTGAATGCGGAGAAGGACTGTGATTATGATCGCAGTGCTTAAAGAGAGCATGTCGTGAACATTTTTTTGCTAGGTTAAATGTAATAACGGTGACTAAGAACTGATACTATAATCGCAGTTTACGTATTATTTATATATTGTTCTTCACTGTGACTGTTGTCTCAGCCGTCTATAAACTATTAATTTTTTTTTACATATTGCATGCGATCAAGGACTGCGACTATGGTCGCAGTACCCACGACATCATTTTTATGGATGAATTTTTTGCTAGGTTAAATGTAATAACGGTGACTAAGGACTGATACTATAGTCGCAGTTTACGTATAATTTTATATATTTGCTCTTCACTGTAACTATTGTCTCAGCCGCCTATAAACTACGAATTTTTTTTACTTATTGCATGCGAAGTAGGACTACGACTATGATCGCAGTGTTTAACAACAGCAGTCGCAGTTTTTCTAATTTGTGATATACAGTGAAATATACAGTGAAATATATTGATTTGAGAGGATTGCGATCATGTTCGCACTATTATCTGTTTATATAGTTTAATTTTGGACTGCGATCATGGTAGCTGTTTTTAACTTTATTGAATGAAAAACGATCAAACTATTTATGACTGGACAGCGACCGTGGTCGCAGTTTCATATGTAATTATTATATGAGTACTGCGACTATTATCACAGATAAGATGCAGAAATAATAACTATACGTTATACTTTATATGTATTTTAAAAATATGAAAGATTATTTTATAGATAGAAGTAAATTTATTTATAACATAATATGGTCAGAAGGAGACCTTACAAAAAAAGAGCATTAAAAGCTCTTAAAAGAAGACAAAATAACGTTGAATATCAGAAGATCAGGAAATCCTAATCCTCATCGTCATCACCATCATAAGCAGATTCGTCGTCTTTATTCTCCTCGTCTTCCTTTTCATCACTTATTTTCTCATCATCTTCCTCTTTTTGAGGGTTTTTTTGGTTCATCGATAAACTCCCAGAATGGATCGTCTCTATCAAGCTCTTCATCTGATCCGTGTCGAGAAGAACCTGTTAAAAATATGCTCAAAGAAAGCGAGCCTCGAGCATCGGAGGACATGCTTTCATCAAGCATGTCTCTGTCAAGTGGCATAGGAATAATTTTCTCCTCACTAAGCCCCATGAAAACTTCATCATCCTCATGAAGAGGAGGATCAGATAAAATATTATTTGATGTAGTGAGATAGTCAAAAGGAGTAAAGTCCAGACTGGTATCAGATTCACTAGAATACCCTGAAGAAAGAGAACCGGTGGGTAAATGATTGAAGTTGAAATCTGAGTATTCAGAGAAAGAAGATGGGGAAGACATGATTCAAGAATGAATTATTTTCTAGAAGTTTTTGAAATCAAATGAAAAGGAAGAACAAAAATATAGTTCTTAGATATGAGATAATATATTAGTTACAAGCACTATAAAAAGGTCAATAATGTGAAAGAACATGAATAGTAATAATAATTGTTATAGGTGATGGTTGAGTATTGGAAGAAGTGGTAAAAAAATTAAATATTTAATTGAAGAGTTATGGCGGAGAATCTGAAGAGTTCCTTTTTCCAGAGGTTTACTACGTGAAGTACAAATTAACTTTTTATAGAATTTTTTCTATATCTTTAGATTATGTATGATGCACATCTTCCTTTATCGAGATTAATATTAGTGCATCTCTTTTTTTGAGACTGTTGTTGTATCACAGTAGATAGAATATTAATTACTTCATTTAATTCAGAGTAATTAATATATTATTTTATAAGATGTGATATACGCGGACTGATCTCAGGGTCGCATGGCTAATCTACTTTATAAAATTATCAAAAATCTGTTACATAAAGCATGCAAAAAAGATAGCGACTTTGGTCGCAGTACTGAACGAGGTTGCAGTGCTGAACGATAGCATGTTTCGTCTGTTATTTTTATGCGAATAAGGAATACGACTAGGGTCGCAGACGTAATATAAAATTGAAGTTATATTATATTAAGTCTGCGACCATGGTCGCAGTGATAGAAAGTTTTGTTATACTATGACTGCGACTAGTGTCGCAGTCGTCATATAAAATTGAAAGTTATATTATATTATGTCTGCGACCATGGTAGCAATGTTCGAAAGTTTTATTATACTATGACTGTGACTATGATCGCAGACTTTATAAAACGGTCAGAATTCTGTTACATAAGGCATGTGAAAAAAGACAGCGTCTGTCGTCGGAGTGCTGAAGGATATCATGCTTCGTCTGTTATGAATTTTTGTTGATAAGGAAATCGAAATAATTAATCATTGTATTTCATTATTTTTTTACACTGTACATTTGTAATAGAAAAATCAATATACGGTTGCCCCATATTAAATTTCATTTTTTTATTCATTTCAGTTTCTTTTATTAAACCTATATGAGTTGAAAATAACATGAAATAAAATAATAAAAAACGACAGTTTTTTTATGTTTCAAACATGTTTTTTACTTTCAATGCTGCTGTTTATTTCACATTATCTTGATCCAAATTTTTTCTATTATATTTTCGATGTAGTAGAATTAGGAATTTTATAACTGTAAATATATTCAACTGAAAATTCTCTGTAAATTACAAAATTTTTAGGTAAATTTTGGTTGTTGATGAGTTTATGCTAGTTTAGAAGTAAAAAATGGGTGCATTTTCATCAATTGATTCATGATTCTTTAGGCGGGATTTTTTGATTTTTTTGGCGTCTACACTCTGCGACCGATATGTGACATATAATCAGCCACGTCACCGCCGGCTGAGAAAATCTCTCAGCCATCGGCTGAGGTACAGTAACCCCTATATATATAAGTATTAAACTACACTACTACAAATATTTGTTACAGATCTGCTACATATACAGTTCTAGGCACTCGATCGTATACATATATAGGTACACAGTCTATAGAAATACAAATGCAATTCAAAAAATGTAAATACACAACTACACAAATCCCTAAAAATACATATCAACCTGTTTAAAGTAGGGAAACACAAAATGAAGCGAGAATACTTGTCTAATAATCTCGCAATATTCCATAAAATTCCTGAATCTCCAAATACCAACGCGAATACGCGATACAATATATTAAAATATATATAGAGAGAATTAGAGATGACAGTGAAGATTTCTGGGATTTCAAATATATATATATATATATATATATATATATATATATATATATATATATATATATATATATATATATATATATGGGCTTACTGTACCTCAGCCTGCGGGCTGAGAGAGTTTTCTCAGCTGCGGGCGTGGCAACATCACCGCCCCACATCTGTTAAAAAATTTGGCGGACAAAATCCTGTAAAATCCCGCCCAATTTAATGCCAGTCACCTCAACTTTGTATTTTCCGAAAATACCCTCCATCACAAACTTTTACCTTATTGTAAAAAAAATTAGTCTTCCAAAAAAATTTACAGCTCTAAAACTTCAAACGGCGGTTCTGATCCAATTTGTTCTTTCCTTCAAAAATTTCATCCGTTTTGAAAAAAATTATTTGCAACTGATGGCGCCTAAGAAATCATCCGTCGAAAAAGGTACTAGAAAATTGATATTTTCAAAATTTTTTAGGGTTTTGTGTATTTTAATAGTTTTAAATTTTTTCAAGATTTATTTCTGAAGTCGCATGTTTTTTTTAAATTTTTTTTAAATATTGGAAACATGGTCGCAATTACGAAAGAGATTTTCAAACTTTAGACGATAAAGGTCCATTTTTTTGAAAGTTTTTATTATTTACTTCTATTTTACTGTGTCGCAGTTCAGATCTGTGCGACTTTGGAAATTTTTTTTTTTTTTACCTTTCCTTGTGGACGAATGCGACGTTGGTCGCAGTATATGAAATTTTCTTTTTTTTTCTCACATACTGACGACATGGGTCGCAGTTGTTAAATAAGAGTTGTAGTCTCAAGTCTTCACCAAGGTCGCAGTTTATTTTAAATTATATGTTTTTATCAAACTTGTGTCGCAGTTGTTTCTGTTTGAACTGTAGTCTTATGCGACCTTGGTCGCAGTGTTGTCCCTGGTCGCAGTTGTTCTGATTGCACTGTAGTCTTATGCGACCTTGATCGCAGTGCAACCTGGTCGCAGTTTATTAAAAAAACAAATATGCTTTTTATTCCCTTATAATTTTTAATAATCATTGGTCTAAAGTGTTTAATTTTTCTTCCTACGTAGTAAACAACAGATACAGGTTCGTCCTCTGAGATCAAGCATAAAACCAATGTGCCAGTTAATGAAGAAATTTAAGAAGTACATACCGGCTGATTTCGTAGAGGCGATGAAGAATACCCCATTTGGCCCAATCTTCATGGCGTTCTACAATGAAGAATTTGGGGCTGAAAAGACACTAAAATCAAACGTTGCCGTGCTGCGTATTTTAGACCAGTATGACAGGAATACAAGGATCTTTACAATTGGGGGCAAAGAGATTGAGTTAACAGTGGAGGATGTTGCCCTTACTTTTGGTCTACCTGTCAATGGGTAGATTTTGTGATGAATAAGACATGTACGCTGAAAGATAGAGGGGTTATAAAACATTTTTTCCCCAATATAAAGAAGATCACAAAAGTATCTATTGAAGATGCTTTGGATGATCTTCTTGTCAAGAGAAGGAGGAGGGATATATTAGATGTGACACAGGATGAACAATTTGAGCAGCAAATGTCTATGAAGGAAATTATAAGAGACATAAATAGACTTGCAGCTCAAGACTTTACCACATTAGTCATCCTATACATGTCGGCCACTCTTTTCTTCTCTGGCAGTAAATGCACGGTGCCGTGGTATATTGTGGAACATATTGCCAATATGCAACTAATGAGGACAATATGCTGGGCAAAAGCTGTTTGGCAATTCCTGATTGACTCAATGGACATCTTCAGGCAAACCACGTACGAGCTGCAAGGATGCTCCGTGCAAATTATTGTAAGTAGAAATCTCAAATTTGGCCAACATTGTATGAAATTACCCATAAATTGATAAAATTTGTGGAAACTAATTTAATTTTTAATTTTTGCAGTATTGGCTGTGTGAGAGGGCACCTATTTTGAGCAGAGGTCTGGTTTGGAGGAAAAAACCCCACGCGCAGTAAGATGGGACCTCCAAAATATTGGCAGATCTCTTCTTGAAGTTGATCTAAAAAAGATTGACAGCAATATTGTAAGTTAAACTTCTTTTTATGTGTAGTACAAATAAAATGCGACCATAGTCGCAGTATTGAGCTGCAACTTTCGCAGTTCGTTTTATGCCTGACAAATAATGTGCGACCATGGTCGCATTCTCTTGAAAATACCCTTTTCAACAGAAATGCGACCATGGTCGCAGTGTTGAGCTGCATGTCTTGGCAGATAAATTTATGCACGACAAAACATACTGCGACCATGGTCGAATTCTTATCCAAAAATATTTCATAAATAAACTGCGACCATGGTCGCAGTATCATTATTTCATTGTTTTATTTTTAGCTTACCTTTTCTGTTTATTTTCAGATTTTGAGTCGAATGGCCAACATCTCTAATGATGAAAAAAATATGGTTGGCCTTCCTGTTGAAGGGGAAGAGGATGAGGAAGAAGAAGTAGCAGAAAATGAAGGTGAAGAAAAAGAAGAAGAAGAAGGTCAAAGTGAAGGAGATGAAGGAGGCCATACATGTAATGAGGCTGACATCCGGCGGAAAAAGGAGCCAGAACCGGCTGAAACGAGTGAGCAAGAACCAATTTTTGAAGGTTATTTGCCACCTCCACCGGATGTTCAAGCAGCAGAAATAAAACGATTGAGGTCTGCAAATCAGCTCTTGAGAGATTATGTTTCTCAGCTTGAAAAAA
>JAVJIF010024511.1:0-55966 GCA_038442645.1 Agave tequilana
TATATATATTGATGTGATTGTTTTATTAATATATATATTGAAACTTCTTCTTCTCCAAATTATCATGGTATCAGAGTACTCTTGGGTTCCAGTTTAACCCTTTTTGGTTTAGCCTTTGAACTTTGATTTTTTTATTCTTTTTGAATCTATTTTAATGCTCTTGGATTTCAGTTTAACTCTTTTTTTTGGGTTAGCCTTTGGGTTTTGATTTTTATCCTTTTTGAATATATTTTAACTCTTTAGGGATCCAGTTTAACTTTTTTTTTGGGTTTAACCTTTGGACTTTAATTTTTTCCTTTTTGGATCTATTTTAACCCTCTTGGGTTCTGTTTAGCCCTTCTTAGGGTTTAATTTAGCCTTTGTTTTTTATCAGGCTTTCTTATGGATAAGAAAGAGTTATTCAATTTTCATGTGCTAGATTTTCAATTCCATAGTTCTAAGAATTACATTGCATGGGCTCTCACATTGCAATATAATCTTCGTGCTTTTAGAGTCTGGAGTTATGTTCAGGGCATCCTAAATTCCCGTCAACTTCCACTCATCATCGTATGCTTCTACATCAGACTCTCAGTCTCACACCACATCAGCAGTTACTCAGGATCAGTAGGTTCGCACTGTTGAACAAATCATGGCATATACTATGCAATCGGTCTCTATTTTCATTCGTTTTTCTATAGGTCGTTCAACCTCATCCAGAGAGCAGTGGTTAGCCCTAAGTCGTATGTTCGTATAGACCAGTGCTGCTTGGGGTATCAGTTGTGCCAGACTCTCCAGGAGGCCAAGCAGGAAGATCGTCCATTCAAGACTTCTACTCTTTGCTTTCCAGATATTAGAAGGAACTACAAACCATGAATGTTCTCTTTCCAGATTCTATGTCTCTTTTCGCTCTCGAATTCCAGAAGTAGAGAGATCATCAGAATCTGTTCCACTTTGCCATGCAACTTTGTCTTGAATTTGAGACACTTCGTAGCAGTATTCTTCATCGCCATCCACTACCCAGCCTCACTGAAGCAGTGACTGAGTTCACATCTGAGGAGATACGTCTCCGGATGTTGTCATCATTATCCACTCCAGTTCAGTCAGAATCCTCACCCACAGCTCTGGTAGCACCGTATCATCCTCCTACTTCTCGTGGGCCACCTTTTCGTAGGCCATCTTTTCATAGGCAAATGAATCGAGGACAACAGGCTCGTGGCACCTCAACTCAGCAAATTCAATGCAAGTATTGCAAACATTCAGCCACTTGATTTCTGCCTTCCGTAAATGAGAAAATCCATATAGTCCGTCAGTTCCCAGATCCTCAGTTGCTGCTTTTGCATCTGCACCAGCTCTGCAGTCATCAGCCGGCTCCTTATCATCTGATCAGCTCTCACAGATTGCCTTATATCTTACTCAAACTCAGACACGATAATGGTAATCCATTACCGCAGCCTACATGGTACCGGGAACTGGTGGAATCCCTTATATCTTTCTACTACTTGACCAGATATTTCTCAGGCTGTTCATGTTCTAAGTCAATTTGTAAGTGCTCCTACATTAATTCATTATATGGCATTATTTCGTGTGCTTCGTTATCTTTGAAGCACCATCTCTCGATCATTGTTGTACAGTTTTGATTCGTCTCTTTCTCAATGAGCTTATTCTGACGCTGGATGGGCCGATGATCCAGGCACATGCCGCTCCACTACATGCTTCTGTATTTTTCTGGGTTCATCTCTCATTTCTTGACATAGCAAGCGTCAGGATGTTTGTCTCGGTCCAGCATCGAGGCTGAATATCGTGCTATGGCTGATACTACTTTAGAGTTTCGGTGGTTACGTAACCTCCTGTGTGATATGGGTATCTCTATGGTTGTCCAGTTCCCATGCATTGTGCATCAAAAGTGCCATTGCTATCGCCTCCAATCCTGTATTTCATGATCGAACAAAACATATTGAGGTCGACTGTCATATTACTCATCAGAAATATGAAAAAGATAAGATCAATCTTCTCTATGTTCCTTCAGGAGCTCAGTTAGCTGATTTATTCACCAAGACACAGGCCTCAGCTAAATTTCGCCCCTTATCTTACCTTATCATATTACTCTTTTTCTTGTTATCTACTCTCTCTCTCTCTCTCTCTCTCTCTTATCTATATATATTTATGTAATTGCTTTATAAATATATATACTGAAATTTCTTCTCCTCCAAATTATCAGTAAGATTCAAAGAGGAAGGAATCAAATTCAATGTTGCCTCTTGACACAGTCAAAATCAATGAAGCATGGAGGTTTTTGCCAGAGAGAAGAAAGATTGAAGAAGTATTTAGATGGTTTGTTATTTCTTGTGAGGGAAAAAAGATAATAGAAAATGTAGCATATTAATTCATGTGAATAAATGATATGAGATTCAGAGTTCAATTAAATGCTTTAAATTGCCACTTTATTGTTTTTGTTAAGTTTTATATTTTAAGGGATCATTGTAGAGTAAAAGTTGGGAATGCATATGCTCTATATATTAAAATACATACACGTAAGTCAGTGAGCCAGGCCTCATCAGTAGAATGGTGGGAGTGAGTTGTGGGTGTCACATTTTCAAGCCCGATTATGACCTATATAATACACACGCATAATTGCGCATATAAAAACATAAATATGCCTCCTTAGTTTTCAAAAATTGTATGTGCATGTGTGCGTAGACGCATGTGTGGAAGTGTTTGTATATAAGGTTTTACTTTAAAATTTTTTAATTAAAATTTTGGTTATGTTGAATGAAAAACTATGAGATACTTTTTTTTTACTACATTGGCCAACATATACTAATAATATGTGCAATTTCATGTTAATCTCACATTAGGGTGGCCCACTTAACCTTGGTTAATTAATTAGATTCCTAATTATGGTTAACTGATATTAAAGATGCCCATATTAAAGTAATATTTATATAAGTTATAATAATCCCATGAGGTATAAAGGAATCATGATGGGTGGTTTTATCTCAGGGGTTATTTTGTAAATGTGAGACCCTCATCTCTCCTCCTGAAAAGAAAATAACCTACGCTCATATTATTGTGTGAGTTATCCATCATATTGGCAAGGTTGTGAAAGGAAAAGGAGATAGAGAGAAGAAGGGTCTGCATTGGGGTTTCTTGCAGGATTAAAGAGAAGGATCATAGTCTTCATCCATCTACTTTCTTCAGTTCATCAATGGCTTCAGGTATGGTGATTTTAGTATTGTTTAATTATGAATGCATTCAATTCCTTGAGATGTTTTGATTCTAGATCCATGCTTATTTTAATCCGCATTATAGTTCAGTTTAATTTCTTACATTTGGTATCAGAGCTGTGTTTTAGAATCAATACATCTTGGATTATGGATTATGGGAAATTAGGGTTTTTGATTAACAATTCATAAAAAAAAAATCAATTTTTTGATCTTTTAATTGTAGAATTTGTAGAGGATTTAATAACCCTAATCTGCTGTTCATATTCCTCTAATTGTGCAATTAATTGGGATCAAAATCTAGGAATTAGAAACCCTAATTTTCCCTAATTTTGGATTCAGTCGATAATCTGGAACTGCCTTTGATAACTGTTTCGTCGACTATTAGTCGACTAGCCCGATTTTATAGTCGACTAAGTCTTTTTCCCGAAGTTGAGAACTCTCTGTTTTACTACAGGAGTCGACTTGGATTTTTGTGTAGTCGACTAATAAAATGTATAGTCGACTAACTCCTTTCCCAAGTCGACTAATAATTTAACCGAGAGTTGCCTTTCAACAGGAGTCGACTAATAAAATGTGTAGTCGACTAATAAAATTTATAGTCGACTAATAATATTGGTATAGTCGACTACCTTTCTCTGCCTTAGTCGACTAGACCTAAATGTATAGTCGACTTGTCTTGACCCAAGTCGACTAATTTTTCTTTGTAGTCGACTTGACTTGGCCTTAGTCGACTAGGCTTACCTGGACCAGTCGACTAATGGTTGTTTAATTCAATCATGAAAGTATGTTACACATTTAAGTTATTGTGTTAATATTGATTGATGTTGGTCAAGTAATAGAATTGGAGTATTATGGAATTACTCAAATAAAAGGTTAGAGAATATTATTGGTTAGTTTTGTATTCATACGGTTTATTGATTTAGTAGTTGCCAAAGTGACCTATGTTAGTAAACCTTATGAATATACAACTACATAAAAGACTTGTCAATAAGGGTGACATTAAAGACAATAATATTCTCGATGGCGGTCATAGTTAGGAGATTGGGACTGGCCCAAAGGAAAGTCTCTTTCAAATAATTATGAACCGGATAGGATAGTGTAATTTATGTAACTTAGTGGTGTAGAATTGGATACCCAAAGGTAACATGACTTACTATCTAAGTGACATAAATTATATTAGACCTACATAGGTGATAAAAGGTCTCACCTAAAGAGTGAACACTAGATATGCTTAGGTTTCGCCCAAAGGAGGAATCAAAGTGATATCAATAGTTCATCTTCATAAATTAAAGATTTTGTATTGATTCGAGGCCTTAATGTGAGCTTGTCCTATTTTGTTTCAGTGAACGTTCCCACTTCCCTTCACACTCATGCAACTAGCATTCCAGCCCTAGATGGTACAAACTTCAATGAATGGTTTGAACATATCCAATTCACACTGGGTGTACTGGACCTAGACATGACTCTTTTGGTAGAGAAACCTGATGAAGTGACTGCTGAAAGCACAACAGACTAGGTTAGCCATGTCAAAACTTGGGAAAGGTCGAATAGACTCAGTCTCATGTTCATCAAGATGACCATTGCCAATAACATCAAGACTTTACTCCCACATACTACTAGTGCATCTGAACTTTTAACTGCTGTTAAAGACCGATTTAAGTCTGCAGACAAGTCATTAGCTGGCACCCTTATGGCTGAACTGACTACCATGAAATATGACGGTAGTAGAGGAGTTCAACAACACATTCTAAATATGACTGATAAGGCTGCGAAGTTAGGATCACTGGGAATGAAAGTGGATGAATCCTTCTTAGTACAGTTCATCCTCAACTCACTTCCTCCTCAGTTCGGGCCATTCAAGATCCACTATAATACTCATAAGGATAAGTGGAATCTGAATGAGCTGACTGGTATGTGTGTACAAGAGGAAGTGAGACTGAGGCAAGAAGGGCATCACTCAGTGTTGGCAGTATCTCAAGGAGCTATCCATAAGAAAGGTAAATATGGAAGAGGTAAGAGGTTTCCACCAAAGAAAGGGAATGACCATGGGGAAAGTAGCCAAGGTCATGGAAAGTCTTTCACTGTCAAATGCTACTTCTGTGGCAGAAAAGGACATGTGAAGAAGGACTGCAACAAGAGGAAGGCTTGGTTCGAAAAGAAAGGTATAAATCTTTCTTTTGTATGTTATGAATCAAATCTTGCTGAAGTTCCTTCTAATACTTGGTGGATTGACTCTGGAGCCACAACTCACATAACTAATTCAATGCAGGGATTCCTTACAACCAGGAAACCGAAGGAAAGTGAGAGATTCGTCTTTATGGGGAACCGTCTCAAAGTAGAGGTCGAGAATGTTGGAACTTATCGACTAATCTTAGAGACGGGTCATCAGATGGATCTTGAGGATACTTTTTATGTACCTTCGATTTCTAGGAACTTAATGTCATTATTCAAATTAGATGTTTTTGGATATTCTGTTTTATTCAGTTGTGGAAAACACAGTTTAATGTTTAATTCAATGTCAGTTGGACACGAAATTTTATGTGATGGTTTATATAAAATTTCATTGAATGATGAGTTTGCACAATCTCTTTTATCTCTGCATTCGAATGTTGGTATTAAACGTGGCTTAATAAATGAAAAAAATCCTCTATCTTGTGGCATAGACGATTGGGGCATATCTCCAGGGATAGAATTGAAAGATTAGTGAAGAATGAGATTTTGGATAACCTAAACTTCACTGATTTTGATGTGTGTGTGGATTGCATAAAAGGAAAGCAAACAAACACACCAAGAAAGGTGCCACAAGAAGTAAAGAGCTTCTTGAAATAATTCATACAGATATTTGCGGACCACTCTCCATTCCATGTTTTACGGGAGAGAGATACTTCATTACCTTTATAGATGATCTGTCACGTTATGGTTATGTATATCTAATTCATGAAAAGTCTCAGGCTGTTGACATCCTTGAGGTGTTCATTACAGAAGTCGAGAGACAATTAGATAGAAAAGTTAAAATCATAAGATCAGATCGAGGTGGTGAATTTTATGGTAGATATGATGAGTCAGGACAACATCCTGGCCCATTTGCCAAATTTCTAGAAAAGCATGATATTTGTGCTCAATACACAATGCCAGGTACGCCTCAGCAGAATGGTGTTGCTGAAAGGCGAAACCGAACACTTATGGATATGGTTAGGAGCATGATGAGCTTCTCTAATGTACCTAATTCATTGTAGAATGAAGCCTTAAAGACTGCTATGTATATCTTGAACAGGGTTCCTAGTAAAGCAGTCCCAATAACTCCTTTCGAGTTGTGGACTGGTAGGAAACCTAGTTTAAGACATTTACATGTTTGGGGTTGTCCAGCAGAGGCTAGAATATATAATCCACAAGAAAAGAAATTAGACTCAAGAACAATATCTGGGTATTTCATTGGTTATCCAGAAAAGTCTAAGGGGTACAAATTTTATTGTCCTAACCATAGTATAAGAATTGTTGAAACTGGTAATGCCAGATTCCTTGAGAATGGTGAAATTAGTGGGAGTGATGAACCAAGAAAGGTAGATCTTGAAGTGATAAGGGTGAATATCCCAATACCCCTTCCTTCAAGAGAAATTGTTGTCCCTCAGCTTGATCATCAAGCTGAGATACCAGAACAACATTATGATATTGGTTCACCACTCCATGAGGATATCGCCATTGAAAATGTTGTAGAACCACCACAACCGGCAGCTTTGAGAAGATCTCAAAGGGAAAGAAGATCTGCCATTTCAGATGATTATGTGGTGTATCTACAGGAATCTGATTATGATATTGGGATAATAAAGATCCAGTTTCATTTTCACAAGCCATATAATGCAATGATTCTAGTAAATGGGTTGATGCTATGAATGAAGAGTTGAAATCTATGGACCATAACAAAGTCTGGGATCTCGTCGAATTGCCTAATAACTGTAAGAAAGTCGGGTGTAAATGGGTCTTTAAGACCAAGCGCGACTCCAAAGGCAATATCGAACGATATAAGGCCAGACTTGTGGCTAAAGGTTTCACTCAGAAAGAAGGCATTGACTATAGAGAAACCTTCTCTCCAGTATCAAAGAAGGACTCTCTTAGAATCATTATGGCCCTTGTAGCTCATTATGATTTGGAGTTACATCAAATGGATGTGAAAACAGCTTTTATGAATGGAGATTTGGATGAGGAAATTTACATGGAACAACCTGAAGGGTTCACAAAGAAAGGACAAGAACACTTGGCTTGCAAATTAAAGAAATCCATATACGGACTTAAACAAGCTTCCAGGCAATGGTATATAAAGTTTAATGATACCATTACCTCTTTTGGATTTACAGAAAACACTGTTGATCAGTGTATATATCTAAAGATCAGTGGGAGCAAGTTTATATTTTTGTTCTGTATGTGGATGATATCTTGTTAGCCAGTAGTGATATTGGTCTGCTGTATGAAACTAAAACCTATCTTACCAAGAATTTTCAGATGGTTGATATGGGTGAGGCAACTTATGTTATTGGCATAGAGATCTTCAGGGATAGATCTCGAGGATTGCTAGGACTGTCTCAGAAAGGTTATATCAATCGAGTCTTGGAAAGATTTCATATGGAATTGTGTTCAACCAGTTGTGCACCCATTATGGGGGTGACAAATTAAGTGGGAGCCAGTGTCCCAGAAATGACTTAGAAAAGGGTCAAATGCAGAAAGTTTCATATGCATCAGCTGTTGGGAGCTTGATGTATGCACACACTTGTACCAGGCCAGATATTAGTTTTGCTGTTGGGATGTTAGGAAGATACCAGAGCAATCCAAGAATGGAGCACTGGAAATTAGCTAAGAAGGTAATGCGGTATCTTCAGGGAACGAAGGACCATATGCTCACATATAGGAGATCAGATCAGTTGGAAGTGATAGGCTATTCGGACTCAGATTTTCCTGGTTGCCCAGATAGCAGGAAGTCTACTTCAGGCTTCATATTCATGCTAGCAGGTGGGGCAATCTCGTGGAAGAGTGTAAAGCAGTCTATCACTGCTTCATCCACGATGGAGGCTGAGTTCATAGCATGTTTTGAGGCCACGAATCATGCATTATGGTTACGGAATTTTATCTCAGCACTTGGTGTAGTTGACTCTATTGCCAGGCCGCTGAAGATATTTTGTGATAATACAGCAGCCGTTTTCTTCTCTAAGAATGGTAAGTACTCTAATGGTTCCAGACACATGGAACTTAAGTACTTGGTGGTTAGAGAAAGAGTTCAGAAACAGAAGGTGTCAATTGAAAGTATAAGTACCACTTTAATGGTTGCTGATGCAATGACCAAGGGATTGCCTCCAAAGACATTCAAGGAACATGTTGTTAGGATGGGTCTTTTGAGCAATCTGTAAATGTATGTTTTGGTACTTGTATAATTGACAATATTGCGCAATAAAAGTTTGTTTCTGTATTTCCTGTTATCCAATTATGTGTGCACATATTATGTATGGATGTTTGTTAAACAGGAAATGTCTTAACAAGACAATTACAGGGGTCATTTTGGTTATGGACTCAATTAGTAAGGGTTATCAATGTTGTGGTACATAGAAGAGAGTATGACATAGATGTTGTATAACCGCTATGACTCGCATTGGTGGTTCAAGCTAATTGCAGTATTACAGTATTTCATAATTTGGGCTTATCAGTTGTTGTTTTTTTTTAAAATTCGTGATCACGTGTCAAAGTTTTTCAGTATGGAATCCAATGGAGTCAAAAATGTTTTGAAAATGAGTCTTTTCTTTTATTTGTTTTCTGAAGTTTTAACCTAATCGGTTAGTGGTCCAAGTGGGAGAATGTTAATCTCACATTAGGGTGGCCCACTTAACCTTGGTTAATTAATTAGATTCCTAATTATGGTTAACTGATATTAAAGATGCCCATATTAAAGTAACATTTATATAAGTTATAATAATCCCATGAGGTATAAAGGAATCATGATGGGTGGTTTTATCTCAGGGGTTATTTTGTAAATGTGAGACCCTCATCTCTCCTCCTGAAAGAAAATAACCTACGCTCATATTATTGTGTGAGTTATCCATCATATTGGCAAGGTTGTGAAAGGAAAAGGAGATAGAGAGAAGAAGGGTCTGCATTGGGGTTTCTTGCAGGATTAAAGAGAAGGATCATAGTCTTCATCCATCTACTTTCTTCAGTTCATCAAAGGCTTCAGGTATGGTGATTTTAGTATTGTTTAATTATGAATGCATTCATTCCTTGAGATGTTTTGATTCTAAATCCATGCTTATTTTAATCCGCATTATAGTTCAGTTTAATTTCTTACATTTCATTCATTGTCAAGTTGGATCTCAAATTTTTTATCAACTATTTGCCACAAGTTTTGTAAATAAAAACATCAAGTATTTTTTATGTCTCTAACTTTCAGCAGGTGTTTCTTTATTAACCTTCATATTTTTTTTTTTTTATTTCCTGAGGAAAACCTTCTTTTGAAGAACATCATGAGGAAGGAATTTTGATTTTCTATTACTTTTTGAATCACATTGATCTGGACAAATTTCATATAAAGAGAAAATGCTATTTTAGTTATTTACTTTTGCAAGCTAACATAGTAAAATTTGTTATTAATAGAGACTATTAGCATAACTGAAAAATACAATTGGTTGTTTAGTAATAATTTCAATTATTGTATTTATTAATGCTTCATTAAGGCGTCATTCTTTTTTTATTAACAAGTATTTGTAACCTCCCAATAAATATAATGTTTACATAGCCTAATACTTGTATATTTAGACATGTTTCAACTATCTACAAGATATTAATATGACATGAAAATTTTCATTACTCATCGTCTTTGTTCTGAGGTCTACTGGTTGTAGAACATGACATTAATTTATGAAAAAATTTAGATTTTCTTTTGTGAATATTAGGTTGTAAGCGGACTTGAATCTAAGACTTCTCACAAGTCACTCTCACCCTTTTATCAGTGAGTCAAGTGTCACTGTCACTTTTAAATTCGAGAACACATTAGAAACTTTTTATTTTTTTGGCTAGTCCCAAGAGGAAATATCATGCCCTCAAACTTTGTCTCACTGTTACAAGACAAAGATTATTGTAGCAAAATCATAATGGAGCCAACATATTGATGTCACAGCTAAAGATTAAGAAACTATACACAAAACATATATGTTGATGATGAAGATGACGAGGACAATGACTCCAACTGTAGCTTTTCACAAAAATACAATACTATTGAAGGACTTGGGGTACCATCCCAAAGACTAGCCTTTTAGGTGGAGTTACCCAAATCCTTATATACTCAAGACCATCCCTACGTCTTTTAGGTGGAGTTGCCCAAATCCTTATATACCCAAGACCATCCCCACGTCTAGCCGATGTGGGACTATTTGTTCGACCCAAATCCCAACAATCCCCCCTCGAATAAAGAGTCTCCCTGCAAGCTCAACTATCTTCACACTGGAAGATCAAAGCTCCATCGAGATCCAACTCTTCACTGCGTGAGGCTACGGCACTATCATGCCCTCAAACTTTGTCTCACTATTACAAGACAAAGATTATTGTAGCAAAATCATAATGGAGCCAACATATTGATGTCACAACTAAAGATTAAGAAACTATACACAAAACATATATGTTGATGATGAAGATGACGAGGACAATAACTCCAACTGTAGCTTTTCACAAAAATACAATACTATTGAAGGACTTGGGGCACCATCCCAAAAGACTAGCCTTTTAGGTGGAGTACCCAAATCCTTTTATACTCAAGACCATCCCTACGTCTTTTAGGTGGAGTTACCCAAATCCTTATATACCCAAGACCATCCCCACGTCTAGCCGATGTGAGACTATATGTTCGACCCAAATCCCAACAATCCCCCCTCGAATAAAGAGTCTCCCTACAAGCTCAACTATCTTCACACTGGAAGATCAAAGCTCCATTGAGATCCAACTCTTCACTGCGTGTGGCTACGGCACTATCATGCCCTCAAACTTTGTCTCACTATTACAAGACAAAGATTATTGTAGCAAAATCATAATGGAGCCAACATGTCACAACTAAAGATTAAGAAACTATACACAAAACATATATGTTGATGATGAAGATGACGAGGACAATGAATCCAACTGTAGCTTTTCACAAAATACAATACTATTTGAAGGACTTGGGGCACCATCCCAAAAGACTAGCCTTTTAGGTGGAGTTGCCCAAGTCCTTATATACCCAAGACTATCCCCACGTCTAGACACCTAGACCAGTGTCTAGACACCTAGACACTGGAAGATCAAATGCTCTATTGAGATCCAACTCTTCACTGCGTAGCCTTATTATGTGAAGTACCTAACCAAACTCAGTCGGTCAATCCTCTGCACCGCGTGATAGACCGCGTGACAGGCGTGCGTCCATCCATTGCAAAGGAGCATCACTGTCAAATTTCTCGAGAGCCCAACATTAGCTTCAGAGGGGCCTATGCTATGCGCCTTTTTGCGCCAGTGGGTGGGCAGACCTATTACGCCTTTGCGCCATTGGGGATCTACATCATCGAACATCACCCACACACACGACTAAGTTCGGGGCATGGTTCTGATACCACTTGAAGGACTTGGGGCACCATCCCAAAAGACTAGCCTTCTAGGTGGAGTTGCCCAAATCCTTATATACCCAAGACCATCCCCACGTCTAGCCGATGTGGGACTATTTGTTCGACCCAAATCCTAACACTATTAATATATTCTATGTGAATAATTTTTTGTTACGAGTAAAAGATAAACTAAGATAATAAAAGGAGACCAGCAGAACTAGAATCTTATTATGGAAAAGGAGACCATCATCCAAACTCTAATATAGGATTTTCTATAATTCAATCTTACTGATTTAAAATATCTTAATACATAATTTACAAAAAATATAACAAATAAAAACTCTATAGAGATGATAATGTGTTAATTCTAACAAAAATCTTAAAATTAACACTAAAACTATCCCGCCCCATAAGCGCAACAACTGCCATATATGTATTGATTAAAATTCCCTACACATACAAGGCTACAAAATCCTAAAAAATTTAAGAAGAACACTAATCATATTGAAATTATTCCAAATTTCAAATCATAATTATCTTGATTTTATAAATAAACGAAAGTCACCACTACTCATTACCATACAAGAACTAGTAAAAATTGTAAATCTTTTATTAGGCAAAAAGTAACTACATAATGAAGGATTCTTGAATCACTTTTACACAAATGTAATGATGCACGACTAACTACATAGAATCTAAAATGTTTAAGAATACTGAGGTTAACAATTCGACAGGTAAATATTGTTGGAATTGAAGAATATAAAAGCGAATCTTTGAGCTGAATTATGGCAAGATCCGTTGATCGAATCAATTGGATGATGGTTGGAGTGTGTTCTCCTTCCATTGGGGATGAACGTAGTATATTCACATGTTCAATTCCAACTTCGAATGAATGAGATATTCAAGTCTAAAGATTGCCTAATTCAAAGCCAAATGGGACTAAAGGTAGCTAAAAGCATTTAGTCCCACATTGGCCATGGGATGGAAGTTTGTGGTGTATAAATAGAAAAAGTTGAGAACAAAGGGCGTGCCCTTTGGGTACTTGGAGTTTTCGCGCGCGAAAAGGAGGGAACTATGCCCGCACATGCAGACATGCGCGCGCCGCCGCTGGCGGCGGTGGCGGCGGCCGGCAACGGTGACGGGCCGGGATCGGGTCTGGGTTCGGGTTTCCCTACCCGGCCTGGTTCTTTTTGAATCCGGTCTCGCGGGTATAAGTTGCTCCGCTACCCGAACCTCCCGCCAACGGATGTCTGAAAATCGCAACCGTTCTATCCGAACCGTCGCAACTGTTGAAATTTGGCGGACGAGAAAGGCCCTCCCGGAGCGCTATAAATAGCGCTTCGATTTCCCTTTCTCAGATACACCAACAGCGAAATCTCTCTCTCTCTCTTTGTGTTCTGATCTGCCTGAAGTGAAATTCGGAGTTCTGAACTGGGCTTCCAGCGTGAATTGTTGGCTATCTTCTTAACAGAAATCTGTCTGACAACTAATCAAGATCACTGAGATATCAACAATCTAATTGGCCAGGTCGGCAAATATCAGTGGGAGGTTTTCCGTTCAATAGAACGTTCCTTAATTTAAGAACCACCTTTCAATTTCCTTCCTTGGTTAAACACCAATTAGAGTGAATTTAAATCAGTCTCGATATACTGTAAAGTATATCCCCTGTATAAAGGACTTAATCCACTTATACAGTATTTGGAGTGAGGTACGCTTAGAGCGAATCTCCTTAAGACAATTACGTCCCCCCGCACCGGTGCTAACGGGATAATGGACGCTAGTCTCCCAAGATACAACACTCCTTCACGGTATTTGGATAGCACTACCAATCACCGTACGGTTCCTTGAATCCCCATTCATTGTGGGGATTGTTGGAATTGAAGAATATAAAAGCGAATCTTTGAGCTGAATTATGGCAAGATCCGTTGATCGAATCAATTGGATGATGGTTGGAGTGTGTTCTCTCTTCCATTGGGGATGAACGTGGTATATTCACATGTTCAATTCCGACTTCGAATGAATAAGATATTCAAGTCTAAAGATTGCCTAATTCGAAGCCAAATGGGACTAAAGGTAGCTAAAAGCATTTAGTCCCACATTGGCCATGGGATGGAAGTTTGTGGTGTATAAATAGAGAAAGTTGAGAACAAAGGGCGTGCCCTTTGGGTACTTGGAGTTTTCGCGCGCGCGAAAAGGAGGAAACTATGCCCGCACATGCAGACATGCGCGCGCGCGCCGCCGCTGGCGGCGGCGGCGGCCGGCCAGGCTCGGGTCTGGGTCTAGGTCTGGGTTCGGGTTTCCCTACCCGGCCTAGTTCTTATTGAATCCGGTCTCGCGGGTATGGGTTGCTCCGCTACCCGAACCAGACCCGCTCCGCTCCGCTACCCAAACAGCCCGCTCGCCAACGGATCCGAACCGCCCGCCAACGGATGTCTGAAAACCGTCTGGGCGGTTGGACCGTTGTGCGGTTTGCACAGTTGGGCGGTTGCGACGGTTCTGTCCGAACCGTCACAACTGTTGAAATTTGGCGAACGGGAAAGCCCCTCCTGGAGCGCTATAGCGCTCCGATTTCCCTTTCTCAGATACACCAACAGCGAAATCTCTCTCTCTTTGAGTTCTGATCTGCCTGAAGTGAAATTCGGAGTTCTGAACTGGGCTTCCAGCGTGAAGTAGGAAAGCGACTTCCAAAGAAGATTCTGCGAAATTTGTTCTGAAAGAGGAATCGAAAATTCAACAGATTCTGTTATAGAATTGTTGTCTGAATCTGGTACTTCTGAAGAAAAATATTCTTCAACCTTCCTTCGTCCTCAACAGTGGGTGCTACTCCAAAGTAAAGGTAAATATTCATCCGAAATTTGTCACCGGTGCGGGGACGTAATTGTCTTAAGGAGATTCGCTCTAAGCGTACCTCACTCCAAATACTGTATAAGTGGATTAAATCCTTTATACAGGGGATATACTTTACAGTATATCGAGACTGATTTAGATTCAGTCTAATTGGTGTTTAACCAAGGAAGGAAATTGAAAGGTGGTTCTTAAATTAAGGAACGTTCTATTGAATGGAAAACCTCCCATCTGATATTTGCCGACCTGGCCAATTAGATTGTTGATATCTCAGTGATCTTGATTAGTTGTCAGACAGATTTCTGTTAAGCAGATAGCCAACAAATATGGCTTACTAGCGGGATAGATTCTGCTTTTCAATAAATTATTTTTCTATTAGAACATCATAATCAAATTGTAATACAACTAAACTTTTCACAATATAATAAAAGAGATGTCTAATGATAGCAAGAACAACAAATAATAATGATGATGACAATGATATGAGCACTTCAGAATTGTTGTAACAGAGTATATAACTTACAAAAACTATTGCTAATAAGAAAAAAACTTATTGATTATATATGAGAAAAAACCTTATTGGTTATAAATTTATGATGATAAGAAAATAAATAAGTATCAATTTTTTAGTTAAAATTTGAAGATTTTATCGGTTACAAAGGATAAATTGGTGCATACTTGGATTCTTCAAGATCAGATTTGCTTGTAGTTATTCTAACAAAATTTAGTTTCGTTCTATTGGCATTAGAATGAAAAGTTCAATTTATAATATCACAAGCTCATCAAGAAGAGATTCAAAGAAGGAAAAAAGTAAGTTTTTTATTCATGCATTCATTTTATAAAATTTACAACTCAATTTGATTTGCCTTTTTATTTTTTAATGACGTGATTGCAATGCAATATTTCAAGGAATAAAGAACTTTTTGGAACATAAACTTTTTAAACAAGTATGATGCGCACTTCATCTAATTTTTTTTTTTAAATGTAAATAAGCTTCGTCAATATTTATCCTTAATATATTTACAGATCCTTCTTTTCTTCTTTTTTTACTGCACATTTGGCCATTCAACCTAACATTTATTCTTATATAACCACTAAAAAGTAATTAACTAATTAAATATTTTTCTTACTTTTTTTTATTTATCATATTTATTTTTATAATATACACTTTTGATTAGATATCCTTAATGTAATTTTTATTTGTTATATTTTTAGTACATGAATGTTTTGTCTTCTTAATAATTTAATATTTCTGTTGCGCGCGCTATCCAATCACAACAACCAAACAATAGAGAATCTCAAGATCTCCAGCACAAAGAACAACCCAACAATCATACGAAGAACGCACAAATCACAAAGACAAGATTTAACGAGGTTCGGCCTCAATGCCTACGTCCTCGGGGCAATCAATGGAGAGAATTTTATTTAGGAAGATGATTACAATAGCTCTTCGTCTCTTTGAATACAAGAGAACTCACAGCTAATACAATTTCGCAGAGATAAACCCTAGAAAACCCCAGCAGCCCTTAAATACCCTGCTGTTCAGCAATTTGCGGAACAGCAGATTTTTGCCCAAACCCGACTGTCGGTCGACCGGCGGGCCGGTCGACCACCCCTCTGGTCGACCCGGTCGGTCGACCGAATTTAACCGAGAGTTTGGCTCTTTACAGTCAGGGTCTTTTCGGTCGACCGGGCCGGTCGACCGCCTAAGGCCCTGTGCATGTTGTGCATGTCGGTCGACCGACCCTGCCTGATTCTGCTGCTGCTGCTATTTTCTGCTGCTGTCCACTTTGCCTTCCGTCGTCGACTTCCTTGGCGATCTCCTCGACGCGACCCATGGCAATCCAGCAATCCAGTCAGCTTCCTAGGTAATAATCTCTCTCTTTCCAACAATTCTCCACCTCGGCGAAGATTTCCAAATCTGAGCCGATCTCCAACGCTACCCAGTCTATCACCTGGCGAAATCGACACACGATCTCGGCGAAATCGACACACGATCTCGGCTTGCGCGCACCGGTCGAAATCGACACACGATCTCAGCGAAATCGACACATGATCTCAGCTTGGAATCTTTTGCTCAACTGTTCCTGGAAAACATCTCACATGCCTTCCCTGCACTTCACCTTAGGAGAATTTCTATACATGCCGATCACCAACATGGCTTCTACTCCTCAACTTCATGACCTCACGAAGACTTCCTCATGAGCCAACACTGACTCTCCAACTGACTAGCTCTATCTAGTCTACCTGTCTTCCACTGACGGTCCAACCAAGTCTGCGTAGAGCCCACCAAACATCATCGGCTTCATCTGGATGCACACCCCTCCTTATGCAAGCTCAACATCTTCTCACCGGAAGATCACCTGTTCATCGAGACCACAACACCTCACCTCTCCATGAAGTCCAACTGGCCACAACGCTTCACCTCTACGTGAAGCCTCTCCACTTCTACGTGAAGCTCCAAACGGCCACACATCTTCACCTCTACGTGAAGATCCAAACAGCTTCTCGAGAACCCAAATAGCTTCATAAGAGTTGCATCACCAAATGACTGCGCCTTTACGGCTGCCTACGTACCTTTGCCCAAAAGGATCAAGCCAACCGTAGTTCATTAAAATGAGCTTCAAAAAACTCAAATACTTGTACCTGTATTTGCAGCAGCGAACCTGTCTGACTGAGTCATATGAATCTCTTCCTGACCATCATGGAGAACAACGGCCTTTAACTTCAGCTTGTTGAGATCACAAGCTTGAGATCCATGCTTCTTTAACCACAAATGTGGTTTCACCTTGGTTCCAATGGCTGCAAATAACTCGACATCCTCAACAATGTCGTCAATCTGTTCAGCATCACCCTTGGTATCTTGAACTCCTCCCGGTGTCACCTCCGATGAAGTCTCCTCTGATGCCGAACCAACTGGAGATGATGGAGTAGCATCAACCTCCACCCGCTGCAATCCTTCCTTGGTCTCCGTCCTCTCCACCTGCTGAGAGACAGTGGACTTCAACACTGAAGCCTCTCCAAATGTGACATGCCTGCTCATCACGATCTTCTTGTCTTCGGGGTCCCACAACCTGTAGCTGTTCCTTTTGACACCCAAGTAGACAAACCTCTTTGCCCGCGGATTCACCTTGCCACTCTTGGCACTGAAGTAGGCCGGACTTCCAAACTCCCGCAGCACACCATGACCTTGAGCAGATTTCCCAGACCAAATTTCCAATGGAGTTTTACCTCCTATCGCAGTCGATATGTTCATGAGATGGCTAGCATACTCAGTCGCCTCAGCCCAGAACGACCTGTCTAATCCTGCATTAGACAACAACCTCCGAACCTCCTCCAGCAAGGAACGGACTACATCTCTAGCCAACCCATCTTTACCTGTTGTGAAGTGAGTAGCAATACCTGTGTTCTGGCTAAACCGTAGGAACTGGTCCATGTCCTTTTCAACATTACCAATATGAAGCTCCTTTATTTTCCTACCTATTTGCCTCTCCATTCTTCCTCTCCACCTCATCAACACATCTAGGGCTTCTCCCCTTTGTCTCATCGGATATATCCAAACCTGCCTAGATGAACCATCAATAAACGAGACAAAGTACCTGTGACCTCCAAGCGATGCCGTCTTAGCAGGTCCTCATACGCTCATGTGAACACAACCAGAAGACCTTCATTGCGGTGAGTACTGGTGCTGAATCTCACCTTCTTCTTGTCCAGAACGCTGTGTCCACCTTCCAAATTGCAGGTAGCAGCACCTTCCATGGATTCCTTCTTTGCAGGAGCTTGCAAAGACCTTCCATCTTCGTGTCCGACCTTTCCCTGCCAGTCCTCCGGGCCACATTTATCTGAAGAACTCGAAGTCTCCACCTGATCTGTCATCATACTACCCTTCAAGTAGTAAAGATTTCCTCGGCGGACGCCCTTCATCACCATCATTGAGCCTCTGATCATCTTGAGAATACCATCTCGAACAGATATCACCATGCCGATGCTTCCAAAGTGCCAACTGAAATAAGATTCCTCTTGAGTTGAGGTACATACCTCACCTCCTTCAGCTCTCGAACTATCCCATCATCTGTCTTGATGCGGACTGTACTCATCCCTTCTATATTACACGGATGGTCATTCCTCATGACCGTGTAACATCCATCCAGCTTCTCAAAGCTAGAAAACCAGGCCCTATTCGGGCATACATGATAGGTGGCTCCGCTATCCAAGATCCACTCAGCCCTATCTGAGTTACAAGTAGTAGGGGTAGTAACTGAGAGAGAGAACACCGATGAGTCATCATCCGATCCATCCGCCTTTGCGATATTCGCCTCGGTCTTTGACTCCACCTTCTTATCTTTGGCCTTAGGGCATTCTGCTTTCCAGTGTCCTAGTTCCTTGCACAAGGCACACTGATTCCTCTTCAGATTTCTGAAACCCGGCCTGGATTTCAATCTTCCTCTAATCTCCTTTCCCTTCCTTGATGAACCTCTGCCTCTTACTTCCAATGCCTCCGCCGATGACCCTGACTGAGAAGGATGCCTCTCCTTCTTCCTTGTCTCATAACTCATCAGTGCAGACGACACCTCATCATAATCCAAGCTCTGCCTTCCATTAATGAAGGTCAGTGTGAATGTCTCGTACTCCTCTGCAGGAAGTGAATTCAGAAAGATGACCGCCTTATCTTCCTCATCTACCGTGACATCCACATTTAGCAGATCTGTAAGAAGCTTCGTATATCGGTTGATGTGCTCATTTACTGTGCTCTCCTTCTTCATCCGAAACTGATACAGCTTACTCTTAAGCTGCAACCTGGACTCTACACTCTTCGTCAGGTACTTCTTTTCAAGGGTTTCCCACAGTTTCTTCGCTGACGTCTCATGTTGCACAAGGTATTTTATATCTTGTGACAAGCATGAACGTATCAAGCCACATGCCGACCTGTTCATCTTCGCCCAGTCTTCATCAGTGGTAGTATTCTTCTTCTTCGCCAATAGGAGAGTGTCTTCGAGGTTTGATGCATTCAGTGCATCCATAACCTCGCATCTCCACATACCAAAATTGTTAGTCCCATTAAACTTAACAACTTCAATCCTTGGATGATTGTTCATTGTCTTAACAGATGCAGTTTCTTCTGCCATTGAGATTTTCCCTGATTCTCTATCTATGCGGAAGATCAACTACCTTGAAATAGATCTATACACAGATAAAAATATGATTTTTACCTGTCCCTCGAAACCCTAGATCGAGTTTCTCACCAGATCTACTTCAACACAGATTCAACGAGCCCTCCTTGCGTCCTTCTGAGATCGACACACGATCTCCTCGAACACCCAATACCTCCGATCTGAGATCGACACACGATCTCCACCGGGAGCCCTTCGAATCCTCAAAATCCCAAGTGCAACCCGGAAGCTCTGATACCACTTGTTGTGCGCGCTATCCAATCACAACAACCAACAATAGAGAATCCCAAGATCTCCAGCACAAAGAACAACCCAACAATCATACGAAGAACGCACAAATCACAAAGACAAGATTTAACGAGATTCGGCCTCAATGCCTACGTCCTCGGGGCAATCAATGGAGAGAATTTTATTTAGGAAGATGATTACAATAGCTCTTCGTCTCTTTGAATACAAGAGAACTCACAGCTAATACAATTTCGCAGAGATAAACCCTAGAAAACCCCAGCAGCCCTTAAATACCTGTTGTTCAGCAATTTGCGGAACAGCAGATTTTTGCCCAAACCCGACTGTCGGTCGACCGGCGGGTCGACCGACCACCCCTCCGGTCGACCCGGTCGGTCGACCGAATTTAACCGAGTTTGGCTCTTTACAGTCAGGGTCTTTCGGTCGACCGGGCCAGTCGACCGCCTAAGGCCCTGTGCATGTTGTGCATGTCGGTCGACCGGTCCGGTCGACCGACCTTGCCTGATTCTGCTGCTGCTATTTTCTGCTGCTGTCCACTTTGCCTTCCGTCGTCGACTTCCTTGGCGATCTCCTCGACGCGACCCATGGCAATCCAGCAATCCAGTCAGCTTCCTAGGTAATAATCTATCTCTTTCCAACAATTTCTTCATTGATTTTTAATTAATTTTACATCAGATAACCATTCAGATGATGAAATTATAAATATATTCAAGATGGATTATTTGATCCACTCTTTTATTTCAATAGGCTTACTTTAGTGGAATGACAAAAAAAATGTTATAATTTTACTTTTCTTTCAACCATTCATTACTTATTATTGAATAATCTCTTCTAATTCATATGTATTGTTTTTTTCCCCTTTCAGGTAACATTTAGAGCCTTACAACTTTACAAGCTAGTATAAAGAGTTGTATTGTGTGGAAGATAATATGTAAAAATGTTTAAAAGTCCTTTTCAACGAAACAAACGCTTTGCTTTTATGAAATCCAATATGAAAAAATTTAAATCACAATTCAAGTTTTCAGAAGAAAAGGATGTGCTTGATAACCAAAATATATTCACAAACGTAGACAACTTTGAAAACCATGAAGAAAGAGCGAGAAGATCAATATATATCCCATCAAATAAACCATTTTATTATTATACGAGGCTTCTTTATGATGATCAAGAAGGTTGGAATCAGGATGAGTTAGAGAAAGAGATCGAAAAATTTTATAGTTGCGAAGAGATTGTCGGTGGTGAAACACACACTTTTTGTTCTAAAGAAAGTAGAGTTATACTAAAGTCATGTGATGTTGCAGAGAACTCTTCAAGTAAAAGTCTTTTTGAAGCAATTGAAATCATCAATGAAAAGTTGAGCTTTGATGATATACGTTCTAATGCTACAGCTAAAGAGGTCAATTCCATTTTTGTTTTTTTATATACTTAGATCTCGATTCCTTTTTATTTAATAAGTTTTATTATTTAAAGTTTTGTACTAAATTCTTGTAGAAACTCCTGTTGAGAATTGTAAATTATGTTATTTGACAGGTCAGCACAAGACATATTACTGAAAGCAAAGATAAATTACTTGTGATTAATATTATAAAGAGAAAAGCGGCTTCATATATAATTATGAGGAAAGTAAGAAGTTATTCGATCATAATGTTTATGCTTGGAGTTGTCCTTGTCATTACTGGATCATGTAAGTATGCTTATCCTTCAATATGCTTAAAGAAGTTGAAACTAAAGTTTACAAAGAAAAAAAAAAAAATCAGATCACTATTTTACTTTGATCTACTTGATATTTGCCTCATCATTTTTTTTTCTCAATTTTTTAATATTTTTTTTCTTTTGAATTAATAATCTTCTAAGTAGATATATACAAATAAGTGAAAGAAAAATTATGCTTAATGGAAAGACACTTTTGTTCTCAACTTCGGGCCTGTTTGGTTGTCGTAACTGGCTGTAATTCGTAAGTCGTAATTGGTAAAGTCTTTTACAGTTGTAAATGAATTACATGCATGTAAGTTTTATGGTGTTTGGTTGGTAATATAAAGTTGTAAGTGAAAAAGTGTATTGTGTTTTACGGTGTTTGGTTGTCGTAATGTGTAAGTCGTAAGTGAAAAAGTTGACCACAAAATTAACTATTTGGTGATTTAAAAAGTTTTAATATCGCAAATAAATATTAAAAATGCTAAATATTAAAAAATTTTAATATTAACATAAAAAAATAATACAAATTTGCATAACCACAAAATTAATTGTAACTGGGCTGTAAGTGAGTGGTAATTGGGTTGCAAGTGAGTAGTAATTGGGTTGTGTAACTCTTTTATGAATTACGGTCCAAACAAACGTCGTAGCTGTAATTGGGTTGTAAGTCATTTACGAATTACGGACTTTTACGTGAAACAAACGGCCCCTTTGCAAGTATCTATAATATTATCTATGTCCCATTTTGCCAGAATACAAAAGCATCATTGCCAACAAATTTACCATATCACTAATTCGAATACTAACATAGATGTTCAGATATTGGTTGATGTTACTTTTTTGTTTGTTATAGTTTGCATGTAGTGCAAGAAGCTACATAGATTTATGCTACTTAAATCCATCTCATACCATTAAAAGAAACTCTTTCAAGAACTTCTCAAAGTTGTTCATAATCAGTGTGATATCTTTAATTAATCTCTCACTTAACTCCTTTTTGTTTTCCTTTGATTAGATGTTGATCAAAAAATTGCATATGTGCTAGTTGACGCAGAGCATTTGGGGCTTGTTTCAAGGATAAATAATTATGGAGATGCCAAATCTTTCATTCTTTCTACTTGACTACAATATGGATGCATGGTTTAAGATTTCTTACTTGAGGATTCTCAATAGTTTAATTGTTTCTTAATTGATTTTATTGTTTTTTTTTATCAATGAAAGTTCGAGATTAGTCCAATCATTTATCATACGTTCTTTACTCTTTTATTCTAGTAATTTTTTGTCTGCAATTTGAAGTTATTATATATTTCACTCGATTGTTTCATTCTGATTTGGGACTTGTAAGAACTTGGGGATGTTTGGTTTGGGGGAGTGTGGAAATAGTTAGAAAACTTATTTCTCACTTCCGCTGTCCATCCAAACATCGGGAAAAAAAATGAGAAATACTTTTTCATTTTTCTTTTCTCTTTACATCTCTCTTTTGCACAGTTATTTTCTTACTTTCAGAGTGTTACGGTTAATTTTGTGATCATGTAAATCTCATTGGTAATAAGTTATAACTCAAAATAGTTAATTTTGTGGTGTTGTAAATCTCACCTGAAGTCTAATTGCAGTCCGATGTTCATTTTTCATAATTAATATTTATTATGAAAATTGGAATTCAATTAGCAATCGAAGATGAGGAATTCAGTTAGCAATTCTTTTTTTTTTTTTTTTAATGGAATTTTTTGCAGGTGAATTTTGCACAAAGTTTTTGTGGTGGCCCTCCATGTACTCTCAAATCTCAATCAAAAGTTGCCCGAATATGCTTTGGGGGGTCCCAATCGCGAGTGGCGATGACAGTCACGTGATTGTGATATCAAATTGCTGAATTCGGCCAAGTGGGCCTGGCCCTTCTGCTGGCCCACAGGCTGATATCAGTTCCAATCTTGCGTATTATGTATATTATTAGTGAGGTTTAGGTGTTGGGCGTATCTTTGAACCTTGAAGCATACTCTTTGAATGTCCCCAAAACCTTCTTGTGGGCCCAGGCTTGGTTTTTTTGGGACCATATTTGGGACCTCGAAGTGACAAAGTTCTCTTTCCGATGCTAGACTTTTGTGAGGCATAACCAATAACTCAAGGCTGTTTCGTTTTCTTTTATTTTATTACTTCTTTTGGCCGTTTCATTTTTCCAAGAGGTCTGTCCTTTGAAGTGGACCTCCGTAAACTTTGCAATCAGGGTAAATTATGAGAATCATATTTGATAGCTGTTGCATCAAATTCTTCTAAATTATAAAAACATGCACATTAATCTCCTACACTATAATTCTGTTAACTTTTTTATTAAAAAGGAGATGTGCGTAACATGTGACTCTTTTAAACTTAATTTTTTTTAAGAAAAACAAAACATCACTACCTCCTCCTCCTCCTCTACCATTACCACCGTCATTTCCTCCACCTCCTCCTCAAATTTATCACCACATCCTCCCGCTTCACTCCCCCTTCTTCTCCTCTTTAAATTTACCACCCCATCACCATCACCCGCTTCACTCCCCCTTCTTCTCCTCTTTGTCAAATTCAGACACAAAAATAAGAGATTTTTGCCTGTCAGCGTCATGTTGACGATGCGAGAGCGCAGACGGCTGACATGACATATCATAAGTTGATTTTGATAATTATTTTTGGGGAGGTGTTTATGTAAAATTAAATTGAACGAGGAGATCACAATATCAACGGGACATTATTTTATATCTTCTAATATTAACAAAGAAAAGTTGGTCCAAATGATGTGGACCTCATTGATTCACACAACAACCGCACTCTGCTCTCAAAAGTGTTTCCACTCATTTAGTTTAAGGCACAAATAAAATAAAGCAAAGCGTAAACAAAATTAAAAAAATAGCTTATGACATTGAAATTTCTTCGAATCACAGGCTTTGATATGACTGTGATAAATTCGGAATAGCCATCGCATCAGAAATTAACACGTGTGCGAAGCTAGTGAAATGTGTTATTGAGTGTTAATATTATTATGTTAATATTATAGACATTAGATTTTTCTCGAGGACGTGAAACGGAGGACGTGAAACGGACGTGCATAATTACGATTGTATTATTTCGTTTTCCTTCACCTAAAATTGGATTGCGAAAGTATGAAGCTTTTAAATTTCAATAAATTTTTGATTAGCTCATTATTTTTTACTTGAAAATTAAGGTCGGTCATTTAATTAGAGTCATCTTTTTCAACTATCTTAACATTTACATGTAAATATAAGGGTCTTGTAAAAATGAAACTCTAAATTTTTGGGGTTTTTATACAGCAGAGATAAATGTTTTAGGGGCTGTTTGTTTTGTCGTAAAAGTCGTAAAAATCCGTAATTCGTAAATGACTTACAACTCAATTGTAACTACAACGCTTGTTTGGATCGTAATTCATAAAAGACTTGCGCAACTCAACTACCACTTACTTGCAACCCAATTACCGCTCACTTACAGGTCAGTTACAGTTAATTTTGTGGGCATGCAAATTTGTATTATTTTTTATGTTAATATTAATTTTTTTAATATTTAACACTTTTAATATTTATTTGCAATATTAAAACTTTTTAAATCACCAAATAGTTAATTTTGTGGTCCACTTTTTCACTTACGACTTACATATTATGGCAACCAAATATCATAAAATACAATACATTTTCCCACTTATAACTTTATATTAACAACCAAATACCGTAAAATACATTACATTTTCTCACTTACAACTTTATATTAACAACCAATACCGTAAAACTTACATGCATGTAACTCATTTATAACTGTAAAAGACTTTATCAATTACGACTTATGAATTTCGGCCAATTACGATAACCAAACAGGCCCTTAGGTTTTTAGCCATAGCAAATAGTTTTTCCCTCGATCCCTTGAGAGATGAGAAAAGATCCAAAGATCTGATTGAGGACATGGGTGAAGATTGGGCGCTAATAAAATAATAACAGTTGTAGATCTCATCCTATTTTTTTAGCTAATCGAATCTCATCCTATTTCTTTAAGTCTGTGATGAGGAATACATGCGCAAATTTCTTAGATATATACCCTTCATATATTTGATATTTAGAAGTTTAACCTCTAAATGTTTTATATTAAAATTTATTTTCCAAATCTTTTGGATATGAACTGAGTTTTACTACGCAACTAAGATTCAACAAGATATTTCTAGTAAATTGCTACTCTTTCACGTTAGCGTTTAAAAAAATATTTCTAATTTTTTGATAAAAATGGTTATTTTCCATTAACACAATTGAACCATAATTCAGCTTAATTAACTACTAGTTCTCTATGCACATGCACATGTACTGAAATAGAAATGTATAATTTTTATGTAACTTTTAAAAATGTGTGAGCTATTTCACCCACATGTTGCTCTATCTTTAACATTTATTTCTCTGAAAAATTCTCAGATGATCAACAATTTTATATTTTGCGCATAAAGTCTTGGTATTAAATTAGAGCACTTAGAAATTAGTAAAATATAATACAACAAAAAAATTGATAACAAAATATATAACAAAAGACACGTCATGATGCATCCATACATTGTTCATCTGTTTGCAGAGTTAATTCAGCAGTGAATCGGGTGTTTGGTTGCAAGGAAGTGAGCGGAAGTAAGGAAATGAGAAAGTATAATTGTTCACTTCTCTATCTGTAACGGTCCCAGTTTTCTAACATCCTCAATTTTCATAACATCCATTTAAACCGACCAATTATTAAAATCATTTTCAATTTCTTAAAAATTTCAGCAGCACTTCCCTTGTAATTACTGGTCGGATATGATATCCAATACAAATATGATAATTTCGGCTAACATCAGCCTACTTATTCTCAATCCAATCATATAACTGAACTCAAAATCATCCAGACAATCATGAAGATGTTTCGGCTTGACATTGCCTACTTATAGAGAAACATAACAACATAAGTTCTAGAGTCTCCCTCTCAGCATCCATAGAATTTCAGAAATGATAAATCTAACTTCTCATGATCATCATATTGATAATACACTTCTTGTTATCACAACCCAATAAAAGATATCACAAATGTCAACTTAAAATGAAACTAGTACAACGGTTCTCTCTCTCTCTCTCTCTCCTCTCTCTATATATATATATATTATATATATATATATATATATATATATATATATATATAGGGAGCTGATCCTCTAAGAACGGTTCTCACGGATTTCTGTGAGAACTTTCACGTGGGTCGTCGGATCTGATAGACCAAATCAAATAAAACTAGATCTCTATCAGATCCGACGGCTCACGTGAAAGTTCTCACAGGAATCCGTGAGAACCGTTCTTAGGGGATCAACTCACACATATATATAGGGAATGATCCCCTAAGAACCGTTCTCAAATAGTTATTTGAGAACTCTCATCGTGGCCGTTGGATCTGACAGATTTGGATTAACTCAACTCTCCATCAATATAGGATCTGGTTCCCACAGATTGAGAGCTAATTCATCTCTTTCATTCTCGCCTCTCTGTCTTCCTCTCTCTTCGCTTCTCGATCTCTCTCTCCATCTCCGGCAGCCTCTTCGATCTTCTCCGATCTCCGGCATCCTCTCTCGGCATCCTCTGATCATCGATCAAATCATTCTCACGGTGTCATTTGTGAATCGAGCACGTCTTTGCAGTTCGTCCTCTCGTCAGTCCATCGTCTTCTCATCTCTGCAGATCGCGACCTAGACGACGGTCATCGCGAATTTGTTTTCTCGTCGAGGTCGTCTTTGCAGTTCGGCTTCTTATCTCTGCATCCTCTCGTCGAGTTGTACAGGGACCAAGGTTTTCAACAAGTTGAACCTCTCTGTTATAGTTCTAATTTTATTTTTATATACAAAAAGAGTAAATAAACAGAATAATAAGGAAGTATAATAATGATTTATTTAAGTACTATTTTTATCCAGACTGTTGGATTCTGGATTATGGCATCAGCTGATTCTAATCTTTGCAGGTGGCTATGTCATTTTTAATATACTTTGTGTATTCTCCTTCAGTTTTATATATTTTATTTATATATATAATACAAACTCTTGCGAGATTTTTAATGGAATCCATGTCCCTTCTTCAACACTATTTTGGTGAATAAATCAGCAAGTTTTGGTAGAAATAATGAAGCTAAACCAGTCTGTTTTTTGCATTAGGAAAAATTTCCTCCCTTTATGAGTCTGCATAATTACATATGTAAAATGCATGTTTCAAAAAATCAGTAACTTTTGATGCGACACTTTTTTGGAATTAAGATATTCGTTTTATAAGAACACATGGGCTAAAGTCACTTGATCATTGTTAAAGCAACATTGAAGACAAAGAAATCCAGTCCTGTTTTTTTCTTCAAAACAAGACAACCGAAAATAAGTGAATTATCTTCTCAATTTATTATTGCTAATATTATTTTTTTGATTTGCAGGATGCCTATTGTTGTGCGCACCGACAACAACCAATAGAGGATCCAACAGATCTCAACCACAAAGAACAATCCAACAAATCCAAGAAGAACAATTCAATCGCAAAAAAAACGAGATTTAACGAGGTTCGGCCAACGTGCCTACGTCCTCGGGGCAATCAATGGAGAGATTTATATTAGGAAAATGATTACAATAGCTCTTGGTCTCTTTGAATGCAAGAGAACCCCTTTGCTATCTCTCTTTCGCAGGTTCTTCTACAAGATACTTACCCTAGAAAACAATAGCAGCCCTTAAATACAACAGGTTTCCGAACTGCAGATTTCAGCCCAAACCCGACTGTCGGTCGACCGGTCCGGTCGACCGACCTCCACCTCGGTCGAGGACCGGCCGGTCGACCGAAAACAACCGAGAGTTGGGCCCTGTTCAGTCAAACATTCCGGTCGACCGGCGCGGTCGACCGGTCTCTGACACTGTGCACGTTATGCATGTGCGGTCGACCGGCCCCGGTCGACCGCTGAACCTGTTCTGCTGCTGCTGCTTATTTTCTGCTGCTGTTTCCCTTCATCTTCGTCGTCGACTTCCTCGGCGATCACTCGACGACCCCTCGACGATCCTAATCAACTTCCCCATCAGTAAACTCTCTCTTTCCAACAATTCTCCACCTCGGCAAAGATTTTCTCAAAATCTGAGCCGATCTCCAACGAACCCCAGTCCATCACCTGGCGAAATCGACACACGATCTCGGCGAAATCGACACACGATCTCGGCTTGCGCGCACCGGTCGAATCGACACACGATCTCGGCGAAATTGACACACGATCTCGGCTTGGAATCTTTAGCTCAGCTGTTCCTGGAAAACATCGCGCATGCCTTCCCTGCACTTCACCTTAGGAGAATTTTCATACATGCCGATCACCAACATGGCTTTTACTCCTCAACTTCTTGACCTCACGAAGACTCCCTCATGAGCCAACACTGACTCTCCAACTAACTAGCTCTATCTAGTCTACCTGTCTTCCACTGACGGTCCAACCAAGTCTGCGTAGAACACACCAAACATCATCGGCTTCAACTGGATGCACACCACTCCTTATGCAAGCTCAACATCTTCTAACCGGAAGATAAACCTGTTCATCGAGATCACACCATCTCACCACTACGTGAGATCCAACTGGCCACAACGCTTCACCTCTACGTGAAGCCTCTCCACCTCTACGTGAAGCTCCAAACGGCCACACCTCTTCACCTCTATGTGAAGATCCAAACAGCTTCTCGAGAACCCAAATAGCTCCATAAGAGTTGCATCACCAAATGGCTGCGCCTTTACGGCTGCCTACGTACCTTTGCCCAAAAGGATCAAGCCAACCATAGTTCATTTAAATGAGCTTCAGCAAGCTCAAATAATGGTACCTGTATCTGCAGCAGTGAACCTGTCAGACTGAGTCATATGAACCTCTTCCCGACCATCATGGAGAGCAACGACCTTCAACTTGAGCTTGTCGCGTTCACAAGCTTGAGATTCATGCTTCTTCAACCACGACCGTGGTTTCACCTTGGTTCCAATGGCTGCAAATAACTCGACATCCTCTGCAATGTCGTCATCCTGTTCAGCATCACCCCTGGTATCTTGAACTCCTCCCGGTGTCACCTCTGATGAAGTCTCCTCTGATGCCGAACCAACTGGAGATGATGGAGTAGCATCAACCTCCACCCGCTGCAATCCTTCCTTGGTCTCCGTCCTCTCTACCTGCTGAGAGACAGTGGACTTCACTACTGAAGCCTCTCCAAGTGTGACATGTCTGCTCATCATGATTTTATTGTCTTCGGGGTCCCACAACCTGTAGCTGTTTCCCTTGACGCCCAAGTAGACAAACCTCTTTGCTCGCGGATTCACCTTGCCACTCTTGGCACTGAAGTAGGCCGGACTTCCAAATTCCCGCAGCATACCATGATCTTAAGCAAATTTTCTAGACCAAATATCCAATGGAGCTTTACCTCCTATCGCAGTCGATCTGTTCCTGAGATGGCTAGCATACTCAGTCGCCTCAGTCCAAAGCGACTTGTCCAATCCTGAATTAGACAATAACTTCCGAACCTCCTCCAGCAAGGAACGGACTATCTCTTTAGCCAATCCATCTATACCTGTTGAGAAGTGAGTAGCAATCCCTGTGTTCTGGCCAAACTGTAGGAATCGGTCAATGTCTTTTCCAACATTACCAATATGAAGCTCCTTTATCTTCCTACCTATCTGCCTCTCCATTCTTCCTCTCCACTTCCTCAACACATCTAGGGCTTCACCCCTTTGTCTCATAGGATATATCCACAACTGCCTAGATGAACAATCAATGAAGAGACAAGTACCTGTGACCTCCAAGCGATGCCGTCTTAGTAGGTCCCCATACACTCACGTGAACACGATCAAGAAGACCTTCATTGTGGTGAGTATTGGTGCTGAATCTCACCGTCTTCTTGTCCAGAACGCTGTGTCCACCTTCCAACTTGCAGGTAGCAGCACCTTCCATGGATTCCTTCTTTGCAGGAGCTTGCAAAGACCTTCCATCTTCGTGTCCGACCTTTCCCTGCCAGTCCTCCGGGCAACATCATCTGATGAACTTGTAGTCTCCACCTGATCTGTAATCGTACTACCCTTCAAGTAGTAGAGATTGCCTCGGCGGACGCCCTTCATCACCACCATCGAGCCCTTGATCATCCTGAGATCGCCATCTCGAACAGATATCACCATGCCCGATGCTTCCAAAGTTCCCACGGAGATTAGATTTCTCTTCAACTGAGGTACATACCTCACTCCTTTCAGCTCCCTTTCCATCCCATCAAACATCCTGATTCGAATTGTACCTACACCCTCCACGCTACATGGGTGATCATCGCCCATAACGACCGAACACCCCTCCAGCTGCTCAAAGTTGGAAAACCAGCCCCGATTAGGGCACGCGTGGTATGTTGTACCTGTATCCAGAATCCACTCATCTTTCCATGAGTTACTAATAATGGGAGAACTGACTGAAAACGAGAAACCTGACGAGTCCGAATCTGCTCCATCTTCCTGTGAACTATTCCTCTGAGTCTTCGTCCCTTTGCAAGATTTGTTTCAGCATTCGGCTCCTTCTTCTTCCCCTTGAACTTCGGACAGTCTACTTTCCAGTGCCCTATCTCTCGGCACAAAATGCACTGATCCTTCCTCAGATCCCTATAGCCCGACCTGGACTTCGATCTTCCTCTCACCTCCTTGCCCTTCCGCGATGAACTTCTGCTTCTTACTTCCAGTGCCTCCGCCACTGAGCTTGACTGTGAAGGATGCCTCTCATTCTTCCTTGTGTCATAACTCATCAATGCGGACGACACCTCATCATAATCCATGGTCTGCCTTCCATTAATGAAGGTCAGTGTGAATGTCTCGTACTCCTCTGCAGGAAGTGAATTCAGAAAGATGACCGCCTTATCTTCCTCTTCTACCTTGACATCCAAATTCAGCAGATCTGTAAGAAGCTTCGTATATCGGTTGATGTGCTCATTGACTGTGCTACCCTTCTGCATCCTGAACTGATACAGCTTACTCTTAAGCTGCAACTTGGACTCTACACTCTTCTTCAGGTACTTCTTTTCAAGGGTTTGCCACAGTTTCTTCGCTGACGTCTCATGTTGCACAAGGTATTTTATGTCTTGTGACAAGCATGAACGTATCAAGCCACATGCCGATCTGTTCATCTTTGCCCAATCTTCATCAGTGGTAGTGTTCTTCTTCCTCTCCAATAGGAGAGTGTCCTCGAGGTTTGATGCATTCAGCGCATCCATAACCTCGCATCTCCACATTTCGAAATTGTTAGTCCCATTAAACTTAACAACTTCAATCCTTGGGTGATTGTTCATTGTCTTAACTGATGCAGTTTCTTCTGCCATTGAGATTTTCCCTGATTCTCTATCTATGCGGAAGATCAACCAACTTTGAAATAGATCTCTACTCAGATAAAAATAGGATTTTTACCTGTCCCTTGAAACCCTAGATCGAGTTTCTCACCAGATCTACTCCACCACGGATTCAATGAGCCCTCCTTGAGTCCTTCTGAGATCGACACACGATCTCCTCGAACACCCAATATCTCAGATCTGAGATCGACACACGATCTCCACCGGATCCGATCTCGAGCCCTTCCAAATCCTCAGAAATCCCAAAGAGCAACCTGGATGCTCTGATACCACTTGTTGTGCGCACGGACAACAACCAATAGAGGATCCAACAGATCTCAACCACAAAAAACAATCCAACAAATCCAAGAAGAACAATTCAATCGCAAAAAAAAACGAGATTTAACGAGGTTCGGCCAACGTGCCTACGTCCTCGGGGCAATCAATGGAGAGATTTATATTAGGAAGATGATTACAATAGCTCTTGGTCTCTTTGAATGCAAGAGAACCCCTTTGCTATCTCTCTTTCGCAGGTTCTTCTACAAGATACTTACCCTAGAAAACAATGGCAGCCCTTAAATACAACAGGTTTCCGAACTGCAGATTTCAGCCCAAACCCGACTGTCGGTCGACCGACCTCCACCTCGGTCGACCGGCCGGTCGACCGAAAACAACCGAGAGTTGGGCCCTGTTCAGTCAGACATTCCGGTCGACCGGGCGGTCGACCGGTCTCTGACATTGTGCACATTGTGCATGTGCGGTCGACCGGCCCGGTCGACCGCTGAACCTGTTCTACTGCTGCTGCTTGTTTTCTGCTGCTGTTTCCCTTCGTCTTCGTCGTCGACTTCCTCGGCGATCACTCGACGACCCCTCGACGATCCTAATCAACTTTCCCATCAGTAAACTCTCTCTTTCCAACACCTATATGTTTTATAAATCTCATTGATGTTTTTATCTCATTTAAAACAATTTATCTTATGTCTTCTTGTCTCTACAGATCGCGACCTAGATGACGGCCATCGTCAGCTCGTCTTCTCGTCGAGCTCTTCTCTGCAATTCATCTTCTCGTAGAGATCGTCTTTTCATCTCTGCAGTTCATCTTCTCGTCGAGTTCGTCATCTTCTCGTCTCTGTAGATCGTCTCGTGATCTGGACGACAGTCTACACCGCTCAATCAAGCACCCGCTTCACGCATTGTCTCTGTCGTCGTCTCCGCAGCCTGTTCAGGCACCCCCTTTTTCCCCTTGCTTCTCCCCCGTGGGCCCTAGAAGTTCGCCTCCATCCACAAAGTCTTTGGCACCAGCAACGTCTCAAAGATGCACATGGTAACAACAAACAACAATCAAGAATTAGTTTTCTTAATTAAACACCAATAAAAATTTATTTTTCTTAATTTGCAGGAGGCTCCTGAGACCCAACAAGTCGATGCAGCGAATAGTCTTGTCTACGAAGCCAACGTGACCGCGATGGCATCAAATGCAGTTGAACTAGGTATGAGATTCAAGTAGATCATATTTATTACTTTATTCTACCTAATAAAGTTTTAGCTAATATTCATAGCACATGTATCTCCCATTAAATCTAAAGTATCATGATTATGTTTGATGTTGCCTCATGATAATGTTTCTAGGTTGTGTCATAGAAAGTCAGCATGCTACGTCTCAAGTTTTAGACACCGATAGTTCATCGCAAACAACATGGATTCCACAAGTTGATGACTCTAAAAAATCACTATGGGAATGGCATTTAAATCTCTAAAGGATGCAGAAAACTTTTATGAGGAATATGGGAAGGTTGGAGGCTTTGAAACTCGAAGTAGTTCGACAAAGCTTTCGATCAATCGAGAGCTAACTAGTTAAAGTTTTGTATGCGCAAAGGAAGGTCAGACACAAAGCAAAACAAATGGGATTAAAAGAACAGGTTCAGTAAGAACAAACTGTAAAGCAATCATGCGGTTGACTCTAGATCGAGCAAGTAAAATGTGGATGGTAAAAAAGTTCATTGAAGAGCATAACCATGGGGCAATTACCCCATCTAGATTATATTTGTTGAAGGCAAATCACGAGGTTAGTAGGCAAGAAATAATTAATGAAGCAATTTAAGGGAGCTAACATATCTACAAGCAAAACATGATTTTCCTCGAACATGAAAATGGAGGTTACAATCGAATTGGATGCACAGAAAGAGATATAAGGAATTGGGAGAGAGATGTTTCGACAATCTTTGAAAGGACATGTGTAGGCTGTCTAAAAATCACTAATAGACAAGCCATTAAAAGGCAGAGTTTCAGCATCAAGGCGCGTGGGCTCGATACCCGCGTCTCAGCATCAAGGCGCGTGGGCTCGACACCCGCGTCTCAGCATCAAGGCGCGTGGGCTCGACACCCGCGCCCCGACCTCAAGGCGCGTAGGCTTAAACCCGCGTCTCAGTTATAACCACCCTGGTTATGGGGCCAGTCGCCGCCCACATAGCGGGGAGGTCAGCCCCTCATCGTGGAGCATTTTTAGGGGCCACGTTCACCCCCTAGGACCTCTATAAATAGCCTCGTTTGCTATGAGGTCAAAAAGAAGGAGAGGCAATCAGAGAGAAAAGGGGACGATAAGAGGAGAGTGGCAATTGGCGATCAGCAATCAAAGGCATTTGGTGATAAGAGGATCGGCAATCAGACGACCAGACACGGCAGAAAAAGGAGAAAGCTCAACTCTTCGTCAAGCTTGCTGCATACAAGCTACTCTTTGCCTACCTTCTCTTTGAGAGTTTTGGTAGACAAGAGTTGTGCTACTCTTTCTACCAGCCGAAGAGAAGATCCCTGACGATCCCGATGGTCATCCGTCAACGGAGAATAAGATTCACTCTCCACCGCCACACGAAAAACCCAGCATTAAACAAAGAGAGGATTCAAGACTCAACATCCTCCCTCCCTTGTAACTGGAAGGAAAAGTTGTTTTTTTTGTTGTAATCTTTTCATCTGATTCAAGGAAAACTTTACAACAAAGACCTTCTTTCCCCTTTTTCTCTGGCGCGTACAAGAGAGATGGCGACTCCGCTGGGGACTCTATTTGTCACTGACGAGCAAATCGTGGCGCAGGATGACGTCCTCCGTAAGAGGAAGATGGTCGAATCGCTCATTGTCGAGTTCGGCCAGGCGAAGTACGAAGAGTTTCTCTCTTCCGGCTCCAAGAGCCCAAAGACCCGCGTCTGCCGCCGGGTCTCGACGGGGAATGGCCCTGAAGCCCGATCTGTGGCTCTCTCGGGCACCCCTGCTGCCAACTGTGCCAAGCAAGGTGCACGCGCCAACGCCTCTCAGAAGGCTCGCGTGGTCCCAGGCACAACTGCCTTTGCGACCAACCGCGTCGCACAGAACACCCGCGTCAGCGTCTCTCAGGAGACCCGCGTGGTTAAAATCTCTGATGTTCAGCATCAGGATGTTGTTGGTCTCTCTCCACCTCCGCGACGCAACCGGAACGCTGAGCGTCGACAGAGGAGACGTGCGCGTCAGCTGCAAGTTGGAACCTCTGGTTGTCTGATTGAGGCTGGACGCGACGTACAATCTGGCGCCTTGCCCGCGCCACGTCCGGCACGTGAAGTCCGCGTTTGGCGGCCCAAGCGCGAGACTCCTCAAGCTAGGTCCTCTGAAGACCAACTTACCCAACGCCAAGGTGAAGCCTCTGCGCCTCATCAAGCGCGAGAGGCACACGCCCATAGGCGTGGGGCCCAGCAGCCCACTCTCTCTCAAGTGTCTCTGCCCCGACACACCAAGCAGCAACGCGACAGGCGTGTCTTGTCGCAACAAAGGCGCCAAACGCGCGCTGAACAGCTGCGGCGCGAGAACCGCGTCCCTGAAGCCTGCGTCCAGGCTGTACAGCACATGGATGCCTCCCGTCTTCGACGTTGCGAGGTTAACCTTTTCAATCCCCCTCCCATGGATTTGAGGGATTATTTGACGAAGAAAAGAAGTGTCAATCAGGCCACTTCGTCTTGTTGCTGCCAACGGCTCATCCATATGCTCTCTGAGTGCCGTTGCGGATCAGGCGTGCACCAGCAGTCTTTAGTCAGACAGCTGACCCTGATTCCCCCGTCAGCTAAAAGAAGACGCTCCCACAGAAGGAGAACCTTCTCTGACGTTGAGTACCCGGAGCGCACTGCGAATATGACAAGTAGGAGCAAGGGAAAATAACCTGCAGTCAGCTCTGACGAGTCTAACTCTGAACCGGAAGGAGTGTACCGACACACTCGCACCCGGACTGGGGCTATTCCCCCAATTGACTATAATGCCTTAGCCCATGACATTAACGATTCTCACTCCGCCGTAGCGGAATCAAGGGCTTCGAACTCTTCCGTCGAGAAGGAGACCTCTGCCTACATGACAGGCACTCCTGAGGAGACGGCTAAACGTTTAGAGCAGATCCAAAGGCACAAATGGATATGATTCTTTCTCAGCAGGAATCTATCAACTCCCTCAAGCAGGCGATTGCACAGCTGCTCGAAGACAGGAGGAGGTCCCCTCCTAAAAAGTCAAAGGGTAAAGGGAGAAAGGGAGAAAGCTCATCTTTCGAACCTTCTGGGGAGACGCGGCGATCTACTTCCCGCTCGTCCAAGTCCTCGTCGCAAGTAAAGGGCGACCAAGACCCGGGGAAGGCTCATGTTAAAAGAATAAGTCAACTGGAGCGACGCCTCGAGGCCCTTGCCAATCGCACAGACCTCCAAGAAGCAGGAGTAGTCCGGCCCTACCCGGCTGAATGGGACTTGGTTCCGTACCCGCCCAAGTTCAAAGCTCCAACTCTCCAAGCCTTTGATGGGAAGGGGTCACCCAACCAGCACATCTACTACTTCAAATCCCAAACTGAGAATGTAGTAGATAATGACGCCATCCTGGCGCGCCTGTTCATCGGCACCCTGAAAGGGTTGGCCTTTGAATGGTTTATGAAGCTCCCAGAAGGTTCTATTAAGAACTGGGGCGATTTGGAGAAGCTGTTCTTAACACGCTTCTTCGAGGATGACTCCGAAGTCACGATGCCCACTCTTTTGGCTACCAAACAGCGAAAAGGGGAGTCCGTCAAATCTTTCGTGGAAAGGTTTCGGAACGTGGCACTCCGGTGTCCAAGCGGTATGACCCAGGCCACCCTGGTGGAAACATGCCGCCACAATCTCCAAACCTCACTCCTTGCTCAAATAGGAGTTGCTGAAAGCCGCACCTGGAAGCAATTAGTCCAACAAGGTGAACAGGCTGAGGAGATTGTCGCCCGCGTCAGAGCGGAGGAAGGTAAGCCTAGGCCGGAAAGGTCGACAAGGCGTGCGCCAGACACATCCCTCCAAACAAAGCGGAAGGATAATTTGGCAACGGAGACCAAATCTCCCGCCAAACCTCAATCAGGCAAGGCGAGTGGCTCTTCGAGCCAGCCACGCGCCAACAAGCAATATTCCTTCAAGGAGGAACATGTCGATTCGCTCTTTAAACTACTCAATAAGAGCAACCGACTGAAGCTCCCTGAAGCTAGGCGCCCCGAGGAAGTCGGCAAGACCGACACCCCACCTATTGCTTGTACCACAGGATGCTGGGGCACCCTACTAAGAGCTGCTACGTCTTCAAGGACATCCTTCAAGCTCTGATTGACGCGGAGGTGTTAAGCTCCGACCAGAGCAGAAGAAGGTGACGGCTAATGTGACGTCAGTTCTCCAGTTTGGAAGATAACCCCCAACGCCTGTGGGGGTGGCCCCTATTCCAAGAGGAGAGCTGAGAGTGGTCAACACAGACCCTCACCAGCAGCAAGAGAAAGGCTTGGTACCTGTCCCTACACCTCAAGGGGAATCCATGTGGGTCCACCCTGACCTTGTCAATGAACAGCAATGGACTACTGTGACCAACAGGAAATCCAAAGGTAAGGCAAAGGCATCATCCTGCAATGTGGTGGGTGCCTCCTCTCGAGAAGCCGAGACTGATGTTCCCTCGTTAACCGACTCAGAGGAGAAAACAATAGTCCTGGCCGCAGAACCCAACCAACCGATGGCGGGAACCCGTTCAGGACAGGCGTACTTGAAACAGTACGGCGAGACGGCAGTAGCCCCTCCACAACCAACTGCAGAGCCAATCAGGCCCTCTACAAAGCCACCGGTGGAGAAGCAGAAAGAAACTCGATTTTCTCGAGTTCTTTCGAAAGGTATGGCGGAAGGATCCACGACACCTTACCGCTTTGATGTCCTGGCTCAACTAGCCAACATCCCGGCACGTATTACCTTGTATGAACTTCTTAGACTATCAAAGTCGACCAGAGAAGCTCTACAAGAAGCCCTGACAAATGCCGAGGTCTTCATGACCCAGGTGCCGAAGGAGGAAGATGTAGTGGATTGCCTCCACACCTCCCCAAATGCTCCCTGTATTACCTTCACAGCAGATGATATGCAGGTTAAAGGGAAGCATGATCGACCCCTGTATTTCACAGGGTATATCGGATCCTCTGAGGTGAACCGCATTCAGGTAGATCCAGGGTCCGCATTGAGTATCACGCCTCGCTGGGTCATGCAACACCTGGGCATTCCTACTCATCGCTTGAGCCCTACTCAGACAACTATCTATGGGTTCAATGCCAACCAGACCCGTCCGATGGGGAAAATCAAGCTCAAATGCCAGATTGGAAGCCTCAAGTCGGAAGTGACATGCTACATCATCGACGCTGACACTTCCTACAATCTATTGCTGGGACGACCGTGAATTCACCGCAATTCCATCGTTCCCTCCACTCTCCACCAAGTCATGAAATATATTGACGGGAGTGGAAAGGTGCAGACGTTGATTGCCGAAAGGTATCCGTTCAAAGGGGTCGAGAATTATTTCACTGACTCTTTGTTGTACCAAGATCCGGTGGATACGGATGAAGTCCCGCGACCAGAGGAGCCAGACTCTGGTAACGAAGCTGACACCGAGCCCGAGAAAGAAGAGTGCCTGTGGGAGTTAGAACCACTTGTAAAGAGCACCAATAAGCTCGATGTTGATAATACCACCGACGATGTAGGCGGTTGGTATATTAATGAAGATTTAGATTTTGCGTATTTCTCTGTGTTTGCTTCTGATTCAGTACCATCAGACACTAGCACCGAGGTAGACGATGACCCCTGGTCGGCAGTAGATGCTTTGACATCGTTGCATGTACCAGTAAAGTCGTCCTTCGAGACATACCAAGATAATGGTAATGCGCAAGAATCTATATTTATGGTTCCAGCAAGACGAAAAGGCCAAAAATTAATTCTTTTTGGGCGAATCTCGTCTGAGCCAATGCCCTGCGAAGACTCGGGAAGTGAGGAGGAGTCCCCTCAGTTCGGTCATTATGAACCAAAAGCACTCAAAATGATGAGATGCATGGGGTACCACCTGACCAACAGACCCGGGTTGAACTTCGGCAAAGGAAGGAGGACGCTGCTTCGATCCTTTGTGCTGAAAGGGAAGGCCCCTGATTATTATCATCAGACGCGCCGGGGGTTGGGCTATGTATCAACTCCGGTCCCATCAGCCTCCGATTCTCAAGAATCGTTGAGCAACGATTACTCTTCAGACACATCATCTTGGGAGTCAGATGTCAGTGTCGGCAACATCTTCAAGGAACTTTCAGTGAACATGGTTTCGACAAGCCACCTGGAAGATGAAAATGAAGAAATGATCCAATCTGATACAGATCCTTGGATCAAACATTTAAATGCTCTTTGGGACACTCGCTTTGAACAGTGCGAGCCACCCACAGAAGATAAGGTTGTTCAAGTCAACCTAGGAGATGAGGCTAACCCTAAGCCCATCTTCATAAGTGACGGCCTGTCACCTTCGGAGAAAAAGGATTTAATATCTCTTGTACAAGAGTATATAGACGTCTTCGCCTGGAATTACGAGGACATGCCTGGACTTGATCCTCAAGTGGCTATGCACCGCCTCAACATCAATCCGGACGCAAAACCTGTCAAACAACAGCAGCGACGGTTCCGTCCAGAGATAATGGTGGCAATTCAATCAGAAGTCAGAAAACTTATTGATTATGGCTTCATCAGGGAAGAACAACATCCCGACTGGGTAGCCAACATCGTCCCCGTCGCCAAGAAGAACGGGAAAATCCGGATCTGCATCGACTTCCGCGATCTAAACGAGGCCTGCCCCAAGGACGAATTCCCATTGCCGATCACAGATGTCATGATTGACAATACTTGTGGATTCGAACGAATGTCCTTCATGGACGGATTCTCAGGATACAATCAAATCAAAATGTATCCTGATGACGAAAAGCATACTTCCTTCAGGACACCTCTAGGGGTATATTGCTACACCGTCATGCCCTTCGGACTGAAAAATGCAGGGGCAACCTATCAAAGGGCCATGAACGCCATTTTCCATCAGCAAATACGCAAAACGGTGGAATGTTATGTTGATGACATCGCGGTAAAAAGCCGCACTAAAGGTGATCACATAGCGGACCTGAGGGTGGTCTTCGACATCATGCGGGCTCATCAATTGAAGATGAATCCCACAAAGTCCTTCCTGGGGGTGGCCAGTGGTAAATTCTTAGGATTTGTTGTAACATCCACCGGAATTCACTTGGACCCGGAAAAGGTCCGCGCTATCCAGAGATGCAACCCCCGAGAAATCTCAAAGAACTCAGGGGATTGCAAGGACGATTGGCGTACATCCGCAGGTTTATCTCAAATCTCTCCGGAAGATGCCAACCCTTCGCTAAGTTAATGAAAAAGGGTGTCTCATTCATTTGGGATGACGCTTGCCAATAAGCGTTCGAGGAAATCAAGCAATACCTCACCCAACCACCAGTCCTTGCAGCTCCGGTATCCGGAAGCCTTTCCTGGTATACGTCCGAGCAATGGAGCATTCTTTGGGAGCTCTACTAGCTCAGAACGACGACCAAGGACGAGAGCAAGCAATCTACTATTTGAGTAGAACAATGATCGGAGCCGAACATCGGTATAACCCGATCGAGAAGGAATGTTTGGCATTAGTGTCGCTATTCAGAAAATGCGGCACTATCTGGTAGGCCAAACTATAAACGTCATATCAAAAGTCACCCCCCTGAGGTTACTTATGACTAAGCCTTCATCATTAAACGGCCGACTGGCAAAATGGGCCATATTGCTCTCCCAATATGAGATGCACTTTTTACCACAAAAGGCCATTAAGGGGCAAGCGGTGGCGGATTTTCTAGCTGAGCACCCAGATCCGAGGGCGGCCAAAGTCTACGAGGATCTCCCAGATGAAGTTGCTGAAGTCTGCCTGACTCAGACATCGTTCGAAAGTCAAGTATGGCAACTTTTCTTCGACGGTGCATCAAGAACAAGCCCAAAGGGACACGTAGTAGCAGGGGTAGGAGTAGTACTCGTATCCCCACAAAATTATGTGATTCCCCGAGCTGTCTCATTAACTGAGCCTTGTTCCAACAATGTGGCGGAGTACAACGCTCTTTTGATTGGGATGCAATTCGCCGATGAGATTGGCGTTAAAAATCTCGAGGCATATGGAGACTCTAAACTCATCGTCAGCCAAGTTCGCGGGAGTACGAAGTCAGACATGAGGACCTAGTACCCTACCACAACGCAACTATCCGCATGGCCGAGGGTTTTACAAACTTCTACATCGACCATGTACCGCGCAGGTAAAATGCGCACGGGATGATGCACTCGCATCCCTCACGGCCTCCTTAGCTCTTCCAGCTGGAGCAATGGAGAAGATATTCGTCTACAGCCATGACCTGTATTGCCCGAGAAATGCTCTCGAGAGCTATCAGGAGTCAAAGGGAGATTGTCAAGGCAAAGAAGCACTGGAATTGTCAACCGGTCCGGAGCTTAAAGACTGGCGATTCCCCTACATTGATTTCGTCTTATACGACATTCTCCCTGAAGACACCAAAGAGGCGGCTGCCATTCGAAAGAAAGCCCCTAAATTTTACTACAATGCGATTACACGAACATTGTATCGTCGATCGCATGACGGGATCTTGCTCCGGTGCCTCTCACCAAAAGAAGCCCAAGAGGTATTAACAGAAGCCCATGACGGTATGTGTGGAGCCCATCAACCTGGCCTAAAACTGGTACATCGACTCCAAAGATTGGGTTACTACTTGGCCCAAGATGGTTGCCGACGCCGTCACTTATGCTAAAAGATGCCACGCTTGCCAAGTGCATGGCGATTTCATCCATCAAGCACCAGGGTATCTCCACTCTACAACCTCTACCTGGCCATTTGAAATATGGGGCATGGACGTGGTCGGACCTATTAGCCCGCCATCATCAAAAGGACATCGGTTTATTTTGGCAATAACCGATTACTTCTCTAAATGGGCCGAAGCCATCCCTTTGAAGGAGGTAAAATCGTCTAACGTGATCAAGTTCGTGAAACATCATGTTATTTACCGTTTCGGTGTACCTCGGCGAATCGTCCATGACAATGGACCTCAGTTCATCAGTCAGGCTTTCCAGAGATTCTGCGCTAAGTTCAGAATCCAGAGTGTATCCTCGACGGCATACTACCCTGCCGCTAATGGCCTCGCAGAAGCTTTCAACAAGACTATTGGCAAGCTTCTCAAGAAGTTCGTCTCGAAATGTCAACGAGACTGGGACGACAAGTTGGGTGAATGCTTATGGGCTTATCGCACAACTGTGCGAACCCCAACCAAAGCTATGCCATTTTCTTTGGTATACGGGTGTGAAGCCGTGCTCCCACTGGAAATTCAAATTCCATCTCTACGCGTCGCCTTGACAGCGGAGATGACAACAGAGGAGAAGCATCGACAGCGACTCCAGGAACTGGAGGCCTTGGATGATAAGCGTCTGCAGGCCCAACAGCAAATCGAGCTCTACCAGGCTCGTATTACCAGAGCCTTCAACAAGAAAGTTAAAGTACGAACTTTCAAGAAAGGCGATCTTGTCTTAGTCGTCAAAAGACCCATGGTAATGACGCATAGACAAAAGGAAAATTCCAGCCCAAATGGGAAGGACCATTTGTAGTAGAGTCAGTCTACTCAAATGGGTCATATCGCCTCATAACCTCAAATGGCGATACACTCATGATGCCGATCAATGGCAGATTCCTGAAGAAATACTATCCTTAGATAGTATTCTTCCGCTGATCAAGTTAAAAGTACACCTTTGATCAAAGTAAGAAGAATTTCTTCATTATAACATCCGACGCCCCCGACGGCTAAGGATAGAGGAAAATGTTGGCTTCTAAGCCTAACATAAGTCTTCGACAACTCATCATGCTGAGGGGAATAGCATGGCTAGCCCAACTCAAACGGTAGTTGGTAAAGGCACCTCAAATCCGTTGATAGCTGAGGGTTTGCTAAAAATCCTAAGTGGACTTGGCTCCACTCTTTCCTCCAAAATCCCTTACCAATTCTCATCCACAGAATGGTAGGTCTACAAAATACAACCGTTACTAAGTTAACACTATACCTTTGGTAATGGAAACTTTTCAATATTCCTTGTCGAGTACAAATTTTGTTTGTCAACTCTACACGGAGTATCAAACTTTCAAATTTGCCAAGTTAACACTATACCTCTGGCACTTCAAATTTTCACTTGTCAATTCTCACCAATAGAATGACAGGTCCTCAAATTGCTCTTATCATGAGTCAATCTTTGTCAAGTTAATATTACACCTCTGACGAAATTATTGTTAAAGTTTAACACCACACCTCTAAACAGTAATCAGGTTTCTGTCAGGTTTAATATTACACCTCTGACAGTACTTTTCTTCAGACTTCCATATCGAAGCTGAAATGGATGATGCTAAGTTAACATTACACCTCTAGCATCAAGTCATTGCTAAGTTAAACAATACACCTATGGCCATGACTTTCCCTCGACTTCCTTATACAAGCCGAGATGACCAATGCCAAGTTCAACATTACACCTCTAGCATTACCCTCACTGTCAAGTTAAACATTACACCTATGACAGTGACACTTCGGAGTTAGGTTAATATCACACCTCTGACTCACATCCTTGTCAAGTTAACATTACACTTCTGACAAGACCACTTTCAACCCGTTAAGTTAATATCACACCTCTAACGGTAACAAACTTTCCTAGATTCCCCACGAGTCTAGTCTCACTTGTTATTCTCTTCAACAGAATAACAAGTCTACCTAAAAATTGTTTTAGGTTAATACTACACCATCAACAGTGTTTCCATCAAATCCCCAGCTGAGCTCAATCAAGTTAATCCTAAACACTTGATAAAATTCACCCTCCCTGGGGGTACCAATTCTACTTGTCACTTTCTCTTATAAAGTGGCAGGTCCACCAAAAAATTATTTCATCTCTGTCAAGTTAATATTACACCTCTAACAGTATTGTGAGAGTTCCTGAAATAGGATCTTTCTCTACAAAGTTTGACTTATTAAGATTATCATCATAATTTTGACAAAGTCAAAGATTCTTTGCTTCTACGAGTCTAACTGAAGACAAAAGAGGTTCAAGACAATAGAAAGAGGCAAAAAGAAAAGTGTCACTTTTATTTATTTTCAAGCATATGAAAGTGATACAAAATGCTCTCTTATACATTAAGATTGAGTAAAAACACTCTCTTATACAATAAGATTGAGTGTTACAGTAAAAACGCTCTCTTATACAATAAGATTGAGTGTTACAATTAAGGAGTACAAAGAAGTCCCTCTCTCTCTCAGAGGTTGCACTCACTCCTTGAAGCCGCATCTAATTCCAACTGCACGGTGGCTGAAGAAGTGCCAAATTGTGGCCACGATCAGAAGCAGGTTGCACCACGATGCATGATGTAAACACCGAAAGAGCCCTAGCTGATTAAGCTAAGAGCAATGGTGTTCTTGAGGTCTAGTGGCAGCAGAAAGTCCTGCAACCCTTCATTCATGAGCATCTCTTTCCCCAGCAGACCATCCAGCAGACATGAGGAGTCCTCGATGTTACTTCTAGAGTGGGAGAGGAAGAGGATCCTATCTGCCACCTTATCCACCATAGCCCCCTCGCCGCCATACTTACCCTGACCATCTCTTGCCAGCAGGCATGACCGGTGCAGTGGATCTGAAGAGACCTTGGCGAGGGTCGAGTCCTCGTCAGGGACATAATATATTCCCTTGTGGACGACGAGGACCATAATATATTCCCATGTGGACGAACGTCGAACAAGTCCGCCGGCTGAAATATTCTTAAAGGGGCCTAGCGAACCTGAACAAGGACGATCAAGCCTACCTACAAGGAATAAACAGGGGGGTTAGAAAATCTGGAACTTAGTATACTTCAACAAAGAAAACTAAGTGACAGACGCAGCTATTGTCAAAGACTGCAGACGCGGGAATAATCCGCCGCAGCGAGCCAAATCCCCGCGGTGACAAAAACAGACGCGATGATTAAAACTGTGATAACACACAAGATTCAAACGCAGTCTAAGATTTGCATCAGCGAGACGCGAAAAGACTCAGACGCCGAAAATTGCCATCTCCCTGTTGAATGAACAGGAGTTGCAAAATTCGGGTCTGAAACCTTCAGCCCGAGTTGGAATTCATCCAAGTCAGTGGCCTTAAAACGCGAGCTTCATGAACAAAGTCAGCGCCAAGTGCCAAAGACTTCTGTACTCGCGTCCAAGGAAGTTTAAGTCGGCGGCGCAAATTCCAGAAGGAATGCACCAACTCAGACTTCATGAGGAAACCCAGATGATGATGATGCCAAAGTGCAAACTTGGGTGGACTAGAAACGTCACGGCAAGTCGGGACGGCATACCAGCAGAGGCCTCTGTCAAGAGTTTAACTCTCTGCATCAGAATATGGACATGGAAGGTGATCAGAGAGACACTTTGTCCTGAAGAGACCAAACAGAAGCATGAAAGCTCTGGGTCATCTTCTTCCCTGGAGTCGTCTTCATCCATGAAGACAGTGCCCCTGTTAGAAACTCTGAAGAAAGCGGAAGTTCTCAGAGCAATCGTTCTCTTAAAAGGGAAAATGGTCTAAAATCGGGACTGCTAAAGAAGGCGAACCCCTATTTATAGGCAGCCCCTGATCGCTGTCATTAATGGTTCATTAATCAAAACCGTCGGCCTTAATGACTGCACGACCGTCAAAGTCCAATAGGAGTCTGACGCGTGGAACGTTGCTTTGGGAACCGTCGCAGGCGCTGGTCTCGAACCGCTAGCGCCGGTTTTACATTAAAAGGCATTAACGCCTGAGTCCAATGAGGAACCAACGCGTGGACAACTGCTTCAGGAAATAACGGATGACCCGGTTTCCCAATCGTCAGCAAAGACTTGACGTTCAAAGATCTCATAAAAATCTTTATGTCAGGCCGCATGTAACCTCTACATCGATACGCAGATGGGAAAAACCGCGTCCCGGAACCCGCGTCTCCTTTTTTCAGAATGAATAATGTCCACCTGCGTTCCAAAGGAAAATCCGCGTGACTCAGAATCGTGTCCCTTCAGCAAACAGGGCCCATTTTAAGGGAAAGCACTTGATTCAGCAAAGGACTTAGCCCATTCTGAGATTAATAGGAAAATACACAAGGCTGCGTCCCTCGCGTCGCGTCTTCATTGGCAGGACAGACTCGCGTTACTCAAAGCCGCGTTTCTCTCTGCGAGTTGACGCCGCCGCGTCTCCATATGGATTGACGCTGCGTCTCATCAAAAGGACTTAGTTCTACCTAAGTCCCTATGAACCAATGCCGCGTCTCATCAAAAGGGCTTAGTTCTACCTAAGGTCCTATGGGTCAAACGCCGCGCTTCACTTAAAGAACTTAGTCTCACCTAAGTTCAGCATTCACAGTCAGTTAATCAAAGATTGTGATCAAGAGGTCAAATTCATCCACAGCGAAGCAACAAAGGAGGTGGAACCAAAAACTTCAAAGACTTTTATTATATCAAAAATGATAAAAGTTAATACAAAACACTCTTAGCGAACAGAGTGTCCTTTTCTAAAGAGAGAAGGCTACAAGTCCTGGTCCGCCAAAGAACGGATTTGCTCTCTTAAGGCGATGTATCTTATGTTGACGTGCCTTTTCAACCTCCATGAGAGCTCGGGCCCGCAGATCCGCTTCAGACAAAAATTCCTGCGCTTGCACTCGGAGGGATTCCAGCTCGGACGAACAAACAGAGAAGTCCGCTTCGGCTTGCGCCTTGGCAACCTCTAACTCCGCTAGCCTCTTTTCAGAGGTAGCAAGCCTCTGTTCGTTGAAGACAATCATGGCCTCAGTCCTGGCTATAACAGCCCGAGAGTCAAGGATAGCCTGCTTTGCGGCCTGTATGATCGTCTCTGACTCCTCGGACTCAATCGCCAGCCTTTGGTGATCAGCCTGGACACGTTCAAGAAGACGAGTGCTATCGGTGATCCTCTCCTCCACCTCTTTTCGCTCCTGCTCTTGAGCAGCAAGGAGCCTGTTCAGCGCTTCTTGGGCTTCGTGGGATGAACCGGCATCATCATCCAGGGATCGAAGCTCTCTCAGGTGCTGTCCCAGCTGATCCACCAGCAGCTGACTCGCCTGGGCTAGCGAAAGGCCTCCGGCCAACTTGATGTTCTCGACCTGGTTTCCGAGAAACATCTGGGCAAAGTCAAGGGAGCTACCCCTAGTCAGGACGAAGTCGATGCATGTTCGCATCGAGGTAAGGAACTGCTGCACCGCCTGGCGTGTCAAAAGCTCCATGATATCATCATCCGAAGTGCTCCCCGATCCCCTCTTTATCACGGGGTGGGGGATGTAGATCGGCTCTGTTGGTGCAAGAGTTGAGCTGACCACGGGTACGGCAAGAGCGGAAGCAGCCACTGGCGCTTCTGGGGGTGCCACCTCTGCAGGAACCTCCACAGCCGATGACAGGGTAGTGAGCTCGACCACCTCAGAAATCTCAGCCGAGGCTTGGGCCGTGTGGCCTTCCGGAGGACACTGACCGTCAGACTCTCTACCTGGGCCCCCTCGGTTCTCTCTGCAAGTTATCTCAACATTAGCCAGAATGGTAAGAAGAGAAACATCCGAGACGTCAAAACTTCCTTACCAAGCTGGAGGTCAAGAGATGTCGAATCCTTGGGCGAACCCTGCAGAGGAGAAGTCTCCCTGACTTCAGTAGTGGCCTCCTCTTCCTGCAGAGTAGAAGCCTCCCCGATTTCGGTAGTTGCCTCAGCAACTGGAGTCTCAACTCCTTCCGGCTGGGTCAACTCTTGCACCATCTCCTCGATATGCGAGGAGGTTGCAGCCTCGGTATCCTCAGCCAATCCTGCAGCATAAAAGGAGAATGTTAAAGCCTCCTCTTCAAAATGAAAAAAGAAATGGGGTCAGAAGGTGAAAAGAGTACCTTCAGCAGGAGCAACCGCTGGTGGTGACGTCGTCGCCGGCCCACACCCATGTATTTCCTCCTCCGAGATGTGTGAGAATTTGCTCGGATCGGGAGGAGCGGGTTCGTCACCATAGTCGACCTCATCCTCAAAATTGCTTTCCTCTGCGGATAAGGAAGACGACGGTTCAACATGAGAGGCCTCGGTAACCGGAGCCTTGCCTCTAAACACCCCAGTGGTAGGGCTGGGGTCAACCATCCGAGGACTGGAGATGAAGACAGAAGGAGACCCAGGCTGTTGCACCTCATCCCTCCTCTGAGCTGAGGAAGACTCGGGCTGAGCTGAGATCCCCGGAATCTCAACATCGACTCCACTCATTATATCAACCTCGAGCTGCTCGGTCTCGTCAGTGGCGGTGGGTCTGTCAGCAGGCTCCCCTTCCTCTGCAATCCTGAGGCTCCTGCGGTGTAACCTGCGGGCATGGACTAGGGGAGTGTCTTCCTTGTCCACCTCTTCCTCCCTCGGCTCCCCAACACCAGAAGGGATGTCCGCGGATCGAGAAACTTCGGCCGTCAAGTCTCTCCGAACCCTCTTTGGGGCAGGCTCAGCAGTGGAAGTAGAGCCTTGACGACGCTTGCTCACCGCCTGTCGAGCCCTGGTTGGTCGCGGCTCCGCCCTAGTTGGTCGCGGCTCCGCCCTTGTTGCTCGCGGCTCCTCCCTTGACCTTCTCCCGACCTCCTTCAGAGCCTTCAGGTACTGCTCGACGCCTCGCGAGCGTTTATCGGACTCCGACCTTGCTTCGAGATTTGCATTGATACTCTCAATGCATGAATACTCCGGAACAAAGTTTGGTGTCTGGTTGACTTGGAAATACCAGGAGCAGAAGCTGAAACTCATTCGGCACTTTGACCCCTCGTAGGTAGACGGAAAGTTGCTTCCGTCCCTCCGGCCACACTGTAGTACCAAGCCCGAGCACCTTCGAACAAGTTCCCTTCGAAGGCGAGTCAAGCATTGGGATTGCCGACGTAGAGTTGATCGTAGCCGAACTGTCGGGCGAAACGATTCGGCATGTACGGCTCGATTGTGCATGAAGTCCCTTGCCGGAAAAGCACATATCCGGGTCGAATGTTGATCAACCACCAGAAGACCCTCGAGGTCAACCTCGTATAGTCATCTGGGCCCACGGAATCAATAAATAGATCCCCGAAAGATGCACCAGGGATCTCGGGGAAGCAGCGATTGAGCTGGTAGTTCGAAGCATCTGAAATGCACTTACGGACGAAATACATATAAGTATTACGCCAGTCCGAACCCTCCAACCGCTGTACAAAAGGGGCGAAACCCTCACTCCAAGGCACCGGCGTCATCAGGGAAGGGCAATGCATCACGTACCAAGCCATGAGGTACGTATAAGGCAGCTCGATCCGAGGGTTGGGGCGCTTCACCGTCGGCTTCCCCTCTGAGTCAAGGATCGGCTTGCCATGGGAGTCGACAACCTTCCCGGGTTCACAGAAAGCCTGGGTTAACGCCCGCAACCCGCTCTGAATGCCAGCCGCCACGGCCGGAAGTAGGGCTATGGGACTGCCATAGGCCAGGAGCACCGCCGGGTACACCACGTCGGCAACAATGACTTCATGTGGCAGCGTGGGTACCACACAACGCTTCAGCCACAGCATTAAGAAGCCCGCCAATAATGCTCGATCAGAGATCGGGGTCCGAGCTTGATGGTGAAAGCTTTCGAAGACCATGTCAGGTTCGAAACCGTCCTCATTCGAATCCGTGGTGTAGAAGCCTTCAGAAGCCTGGTCGATCCTGTCTTCGATTTCCTGGTCGGAGCTGAGAGCCAGTCGAGTTATTGGATGGTCTTTCTTATTGACATTGTTGAACAAGTAACTGGCCCAAGACAGCTGCTTGATTCCTCCCGACCTCCAAGTGGTTATCTGGCCGCAAATATGGAAGTGACATAACACTTCCCAATAAGTCTCGTACATTTGAGGAGACCCTTCCTTCATAAGGTTGAGCTCCTCAGTGGTTGGGATATATTCCTCATAGGGAGAATCCCCTGTTGCCAGCCCCGAGACCTCATGCAACTCGTGCAGTGCAAGGCCCATCTCTCCGACCGGGGTGAAGAATGTCCCCGTCAAAGAATTGTAACGCTCCAGGACCCCGAAGAAGTTCTGAGAACTCGGCGGGATGCCATACTGCACGGCCCTGACTGCTGGGTACAGTCCCACATGCTCCAACAGATCTCCAAGATCGGTAAGGACGAAGCTCACCATCCTGCGCCACCAATACTTCTCGGTGGAATGAACCCACCCGGGCGCACGAAACTCAACCGGAAAATCACCCTCCGCTTTCATAAACGCGTTGAGGAAGGTAGTGCCGAGTTTTGGTATCTCTCCAACTGGGAGCTCAGACTTGCGCGACCCGGGGAACAGGCCAAGAACCGTCCTATCATGACTATCATGACGGTATACCCTCTGGGAGCCCAAGTCACCGAGGGTAATCTCAGGGACGTATCGGGAAACGTCCCATTTCATCTTCCGAGGGACGGACATGTGCTGGAGGTAAGACAGCGGGAACATCCTCTCCATTTCTAGAAGAAAGAATCTTCTATCCCCATCTGACGGAGCCATCTATAATTCCCATTATACATGGAATAGCCGCCATCACCGACACGATCTCCGAAGAAGAAGGCAGGCTTCTCCAGCTTGACGCGATCATCCGTTGTAAATGCTGCATCGGTCATAAGCACCCGAAGGGTTGTCATATCAACATTGGAGAGCCTTTTCTGGCGCTCCTGCGACTTGTCAGCAGTCACAGGTACTGTCCTTCGTAGCACAAAGGCCAGATCACGGTCAGCACTACCTACATGTCCAAAGTGGCGCTTCTTGGCGAATGGGGCAGAAGGGTGTGGCACTGCAAAAGAAAAGGACGCTTAATCAGACACTTTATCAGAAAAATGCTAAGTGTCTATAGTCCAGACGCAGAAGAGATAATGGACGCAGGAATTATCAAGTCCGCGTCCAGACCTGCGAATCTATAGTCCAGACGCAGAAGAAATACTGGACGCAGGAATTATCAAATCCGCGTCCAGACCTGCAAATCCGCATCCAGGCGTAAGACCAGCGGGATCAAGTCCGCGTTTTGCAAACCAAGACTTATGAGAATTCTCTAAGTACTTGGGCTCAGGCGCCAGATTCATAAAAACCAGCACCTGATGTCACAGAACGCCAGGATCAAGTCCGCGTTTTACAAACCAAGACTTATGAAAATTATCTAAGTACTTGGGCTCAGGTGCAAGGTTCATCAAAAACCTGCACCTGATGAAAAATCTTCAAGTCCGCGTCCGAACTCTTCACAATTAGAAATATTCTAAGTGAAGAATCCGAAATGCAGGACTCGCTGGCACCGGGTCATCAAACCCGCGCCTTGGTTGTCAACTCAAAGACCGCGTCTGAGACCGCGTCTGAGAATCAAACACGGTTTATTTCTGTGTTGACGATTCTGTTAATGGTTAATGAGCTTCCAGTAATGGCGAAGGTTCAACCCTAAGCGGCGTTATACCTGGGAAAGAGAATGCCTGCGCGGAGGAACCGCCCCTCTGGGCCTCGGCGACGGCCGCTCTTGAGGAGGATGCGGTTGACTTGGTCTTGGGTGCCATTGGTGATTAAGAATCCAGTAATGGGGATGAACAGAGAAAAAAGACCTCTTTTTCTTGAAAACCCTAAACAAGTACGCTCGGAGAAGAAGAGGTATCTCTCTGACTGTTGCCTTTTATAGGCACAAGGATTCGCGAAGATACGCGGCGCGTGGCTCGATTAGTTCTGCAGCAAGTCATCGCTTGACGCGTGGAGCAAATCAATTTCTCTGCAGCGAAGATCGCACACCATAGCCCTGCAGCGAGTCATCACTTAACGCGTGGAGCAAATCATTTAATGAATCGGGAAGTCCACGCGCCAAAAGGTGAAATCCCGCCGGTTCCCCAGGCCAACTGGCAGCGCAATCATGATATGGCACAGATTTGCACCCAACGGACGCACCTCTTCGATGGACGTGCCCCGTCATCACCGCCATAAATGCATTCAAAAAGTCGCGTCTCTCTAAGAAGTTCGCGTCTTTTCAGCCCGCTGAACATCGCGTCTGCTTTATGGAAGATCAGTCGCGTCTTTAAAGCAGTACCATCTCTGCTTTTCAAAAAGGACCAGTGTTCGGCCCCCTGCTTCTGCAAATCAATTCAACAGTACACTGGCACAAGCAGATGACCAACCACTCCTGGCTTAAAGCGCGCCCATGACAGACTAAAAGCAATCGGGGAGGTTTAGACTGTGTATCTAGACACTCAACACGATCAACTCTGGTGGCCTCAAAGAGTTCAACAGTACACTCACGAAGACCAACTCCAGATAAGATCAAACCCGGAGCATTAACAGTCCAGTCATGGAGGTGAATTCAGCTAGAGTCCAAAGTATTTCGAAATCCGTCCCAGTTAACTGCGGAATATCGAAAACTTTGGAGGGAGTTCTGTAGGCTGTCTAAAAATCACTAATAGACAAGCCATTAAAAGGCAGAGTTTCAGCATCAAGGCGCGTGGGCTCGACACCCGCGTCTCAGCATCAAGGCGCGTGGGCTCGACACCCGCGCCCCGACCTCAAGGCCCGTAGGCTTAAACCCGCATCTCAGTTATAACCACCCTGGTTATGGGGCCAGTCGCCGCCCACATAGCGGGGAGGTCAGCCCCTCATCGTGGAGCATTTTTAGGGGGCACGTTCACCCCCTAGGACCTCTATAAATAGCCTCGTTTGCTATGAGGTCAAAAAGAAGGAGAGGCAATCAGAGAGAAAAGGGGACGATAAGAGGAGAGTAGCAATTGGCGATCAGCAATCAAAGGCATTTGGTGATAAGAGGATCGGCAATTAGACGACCAGACACGGCAGAAAAGGAGAAAGCTCAACTCTTCGTCAAGCTTGCTACGTACAAGCTACTCTTTGCCTACCTTCTCTTTGAGAGTTTTGATAGACAAGAGCTGTGCTACTCTTTCTACCAGCCGAAGAGAAGATCCCTGACGATCCCGACGGTCATCCGGTCAACGGAGAACAAGATTCACTCTCCCCCGCCACACGAAGAACCCAGCATTAAACAAAGGGAGGATTCAAGACTCAACATCCTCCCTCCCTTGTAACTGGAAGGAAAAGTTATTTTTTTTTTGTTGTAATCTTTTCATCTGATTCAAGGAAAATTTTACAGCAAAGACCTTCTTTCCCCTTTTTCCGGCGCGTACAACATGATGCACAAATGTTGATTGACCACTTCAAGTGGCATCAAGAAAAAAATTCTTCCTTTTTTATGAATTTGATACTACTGAGGACGGTAAATTAAAGTGGTGCTTTTGGGTTGATGCTGTAGGAAGGTTGAATTACTCTCATTTTGGAGATGTACTAATGTTTGATGCTACTCACAATACGAATCAATATGGCTTGATATTTTCAGCATTTGTTGGGTTAAATCACCATTCACAGTCTATCTTCATGGGATGTGCTTTCATTCCAAATGAATCTTCTGATTCTTTTGAATGGGTATTTCAAATGTTCTTAAAGGCAATGGGAAAACCACCTGCAGCAATGATTACCGATCAAGATCTTGGAATAGGAAAGGCATTATCGAGAGTGTTCCCACATACTCGTCATAGACTTTGCATGTGGTACATATTAGACAAAGTTCCAGATAGGTTGGGTTCATGGGCACATAATCAGGAGTTTATGACACCATTCAAGACTAACATTTGGAATGCAGTATGTCCAGAAGAATTTGAGGCAATATGGAATGCCCTTCTTGAAAAACATGACCTTAATAATGACTGGTCGAACTCATTGTGGGTTATTCAGGAGAGATGGGTACCAGCTTATCATAGAACCCACTTTTGGGCTGGCGCCTCGAGCACCCAGTGGAGTGAAGGAATGAATGCTCTCATGAAGATGCATATTTCAAGACGGAATACCCTATACGAGTTTGTCATTATTTATGACAGGATTCTTGCAAGACAAAGAGAAAATGAGATTCAAGCAGATCACAAGACATTGGAGAAAAAACCTACTTTGAAGACACCATGGCCAATGGAAGATCAAATGTCTCAAGTCTACACGACATATATCTTTTATAAGTTTCAAGATGAGATACACAATAGTTTGATGCTAAATGTTTGTATGATTGCAGAAGAAGGAAGTGGGAGAACGTATGAGGTGTCTAAATGTGGAAATAAGGATTTCAAGAGAGTAGTGAAATATTTTAATGCAAAACAAACTGCAAGTTGTACGTGTTTGATGTCTGAGTTTACAGGCATTCCTTGTTGACACATCTTGGCAGTTCTAAAACAAAATAATTAAAATAGATTACCAGAAGTTTATATTTTGCAACGATGGACTAAATATATTAAAAGAGGAATAGTTGTAGACAAAGAAGGAAATTTGATGGAAGATGGTAGTAGCATGAATTTTTCATCTCATCATAGTGAGTTATCCTACTGGGCTAATAAGGTGGTTGATATCAGGCTAATGTCCAAGGTAACATTTAATTTGGTTGGAAAACGTCTTCGTGAGGCATACAATGAAACAAATTGCCTATTATCCAACGATGGTAAATCTATTGAGGATCGTTCTGAAGATGAGAGCAAAAAGCGAAAGAAACTTTCTCCTATAACTGTGCATGATCCTGATCAAGCAAAAACAAAAGGAAGAAATAAAGGACGAGAATGAAAGCATGGCGAGAGAATCTAAAAGCTAGAAATCGAATGTGCAATCGATGCAAACGTCGTGGACAAAACCATGATGCTCGAAACTATCCTTTTTTGAAAACAGAGTAAGTTGAATTTGCTTACACTGATTATGCTTTATAATAAAAACACAAACTTATAATTTAGGATTTTTAACTTCTTTACGTTTCTTTAGGCCATCCAAAAATGTAACTCATCCAATCCCAAAGAAGAAGAGTATGAAAATGATTTTGTTGAGGAAGAAGTGGAAGACTGTAATCCCATGGGCTCAATTCAATCTTTAAGCTAGTAGCTAAGGTGATAATTTTACTCATGATTATAGTTCAACTTCTAAAGTAATTGTGCATGGTTATATCATTTTAAAGTTCTTTTATTCTAATATTTTTGCCTTTTGAACGCAGGGATAAACTCAAAGACCTCATTTTTAAGAATGAACTCAAAGACCTCGGAGTATAATCTATTGATGTTCTAAAATTTTGAATATATGTATAACATTGCAATGGACGTTTTCGACACAATGTTAAAAGTGGATTTAGTGGATTCTACTGTTTGGAGTAGATTTTGTACTTATTGATGCAGGAATTAAATTATAATATAGTGGATTCTATTGCCCCTTTTGAGTTATATGGATTATAAGTTTGTTTAACAGTTCCATATAAGAGTTGAGATGATCTAAATTCTTTGATTTTGACAGTGTGTCATTTATATTTAATTTATATGATTGGGTCCTTGGTAAAGTTTTCAGGGACCATGATTTTATCTCATTTTCTGGATCTCTTCATAATTTTTTCGATTTTTTACTTGG
>JAVJIF010024512.1:0-48119 GCA_038442645.1 Agave tequilana
TTAACGTGGTTCAGCAATATGCGTACGTCCACGAGGAGGAGGGGAGAAATATTATTGAAGAAAATACAAGAGTTACAATGAGATCTCTCATAACTTTCAATGGGAATTTTAGAACTTCTCTTGAATTCTTGACACACCTTCAAAAGGCCACCACTGAGGGGTTATATAAGCACCTGGGATGATCTTAGTCCAACACGAACTTAAATCAGCACCTCCTTAGAGAAATAGGAAACCTGTATCCAAATCAAAACAGGAGACAGATCCGTATTAGAAAACTGCTAAAAACATGAATTCTTCTCAATGAATATGAGGCACTCCAAATACTAACATTAAGAAAAGAAAGAATTTGGAGAGGGAAGGAGGAGGAAGAGGAGCTCTGCGTCGGCGCCAGGAGAATAAGAAGAAAGGAAAAGATGAAAGAAAAAGAAAGAAAAGGAAAAAACAAGAGGAGAAAGAAAAGAAAAAAGAAAAGGAAAGGAAAGAGAGAGAGAGAGAGAGAGAGAGAGAGAGAGAGAGAGAGAGAGGATGGGAGGGGAAGTTAATGAAGGAGAGTGGGCGACAGGTGAAGGGATGGGGGAAAAGAAAAAGAAAGAAAGAAAGAAAGAAATGAAAGATTCTGGAAATAATAATATTATAATATTGTCGGGAAATATCGATTGTTCCAGAAAAATCTCCAAAATACCCAGAGATAAAAACATCATCCTGAAGAATAATATGAAATTAATTTTGAGAAATAAAATCTCGTTTTCAAAATAAAAATCCTGAAATTTATCGGTGATACTTGTTGACACTAAATCCGGCCGAGTTTGATAAATTCAGAAAATTTTCCAAAAATACATTAAGATAGAAATATTATTTTAAAAGTGGTTTCTAGAAATTTGATTCCGTTTGTAAATTAAAAATCTTGGAATCGACTAACGATACCGGTCGACACCAAAACCGTCAAATTTTGATAAATTCAGAAAAATATCAGAAAATGCATTAAAGTAAAAATGTAATTTTAAGAGATAATGTGAAAACAGTTTTTAAAATTTTAATTTAATTTATAAATTAAAAATCTGAGAATTGATCGGCCCCACCTGTCGACACCGGTTCTGAAGATTTTGCAGAATAATTCTGAAAAATTTCAGAAAATTATGAAAAATTGAAAATATTAAAAAATGATGTTTGAAACTGAAATAGGTCAAATCTGACCACTAAAAAGATCAAATCGAGCAATACAATAGGATCGGGTCCCTGGTTCAGACTAAGGTTGACTTCGAGTTCACGAACCGGATCCAATGCAAAACGATTGTATAAATATACATAAAATAAAAATAAATATGGAAAGTAAATCAAAAAGTACGATTGAGAATCTGAGTACGTAACTAAGTACGTATTCCTGGAACGGGGTGTTACAGAAACTGATGGACTTCAATTCGTGATTACGTTTACAATGGTTTAGAGATGTGCAACTGTTACACCTCATTTTCAGGGCATACAATATGACCCTTCCCCCTACTGTAATGCTTCACGTCATGTTCTGGCTCAACACTGGAACGACACTTGGTCGTGGTCCGGGTATGTACGGTACCCATTGTAAACATAATTTGTTGGTTTCCTCATCAGTTTCTAATAACATCTCGCCTAGGTCATATGTGGATGCATGTGTGAAGACCTGGACACATACCGATACATACGGGCCAAATGAGAAATATGATAATTATAAGATGCTAATTAATAATTCATTATTTGTTTTGCAACTCGGGTTGTATACACTAAGGTTACAGTGATATGAGGCATACGGTGTATATATGTGATTATTCCTTTGACGTACTAGTCTTATGAAGCCATAAACTGAGCTTCTACGACTGATTTTGCTCGCATTAGGTTTTATCGATTTTATCATTTTTATGAGTTTTTCTTAGTTTAGGAGACAACTCAGGTTGTGTGAACTCGGGCTACGGTGACATGAGGTATAAGGTATATATACGAGGGTTTTTCTTTTTTGGATTATTCTTTCTACGTACCAATCTCACAGATCTGTAATTTGGGCTTGTGCAACTAGTTTTGCCACATCTACTTTACTTGATGCCTCATTGCCTGCTCATGTGTGTCTGTACTCACGACACGATTTTCAATACATGCTTTTCGATTCGGATTTATTGATATACATGTGTTGTCTATGCACGCCACTTAGCACTCATCTTACTACTTGTTGGGTAACTTTCTGAGTCCCCTGGACCTGCATGTCCAGATCCTGGAGCTTGGACCGTGATGGACTTCCTGTTGATCAGAGTTGCACAACAGTAGTGTAATGGATCAGCGGTAAACCGTTCGGGTTCTTTTCTTCCAGCCTCCCTACTCGGCTCTCGAGTTTCCTTTTTGTAACTCGTGAGCACATTTTATACTGTTCAACTTGTATATCTTTTGTATTCTCACTTTTGCGCCTATAGGTAATGTAATATCATTGTAATATTATGTCACGTCTTGTGATAACTTTGTAATTGTACTCTTATGTTGGAATGTATAATGCACCACGTACTTTCGTACTCTGGTTCTTACTTGTACTGATGCTTAGCGTATATATGTGAGGGTATACCCATCCTATGTATATATGTCGTAGTAGCGTCTCCATATCCGCGGGATCGAGGGTTACACTTAGCAACATCGGTGTCAACAGTAACTGTGGAGCAAGCATTCAGCGAAGGCAAAAGTATTTTGTATCAAACCTATTCGAGTATGTCCCCCGGATCAGTGAAGGCCTAAGAATATCTTGATGATTGGATAAAAGTAACGTTAAGGCAACAGGAAATCATGTGGGAAAGAAAATAAAGACTTTATAAAAATAATGACCACCAAACGAACGGAAGCGATTGATGTAAGGTACAAGGATTGAGATAAGAGAACTACGTGGGCGTTGATTCATCTAAACCCCAAGAGGATACATAGACAACTTAATTATGGTAAGAATTAAGTTCAAGCCTGTTTTTATTTTTAATTATTTTATTAATTTTTATATATATAAAATTAATATTCGACGGAGTTGAAACGATTCAAGAATCGGAACAAAAAAGGACCCAATTTGGTTCCGGAACCGAAACCGGCCGGTGCCTTTCTGGTTCCGAAACCGGAGTCGGGTCTACCTGTGTAGGGGTAGCAACGGTTCAGATTTGTGTAGGATCTTGTTAAATCCACATGTTGATCCACTATAAATTCATAAGATCCACGGTAGATCTAAAAAAATCTATTAAGATCAAGTTTGGCAACTTGATTCTGAGAACCATGGTTTCATTTAAGTTAAAAACAAATCTATAATAAATCATAATTTTGCCCAAATCTTGGCTAAGATCAATCTTTTTCAAAGCCATGGTTTTGCTAAATTTTGTTCCTCTCAAACCGTGGATTTGGAGATAATAACTTGGTTGTCAAATAAGATACGGCTTCACCTTCTGGATTTTGACCCAAAACCTTGTGAAACCATGGTTTCGTGGTTTCATAAGTTAAAACATTTTACCAAACTATGTCTAATAGATCTAGGATCCACTTGAATATTTAAACCTGATAATTTATAGATTTTGATTCTGGATTATTCAAATGTAATAATATTTCTCTCTAATGATATCATTTTTCACTAAAATTCAAATTGATATTGAAAAGTTTTTTTTTTGCTAAAATATTAATTTTCTTAGAAATATTAGACATACATAAATATAGTCAAATGTAAATGAATTATGTGACAGAGAAAAAGAATATTTAAATTGAACTAAGTTAAATAACTATAAAAAAAAAATGTTATCTGAGTTATTTGGTTGTCATTTTTTAGAATCTATCTCCTACACACAAAAAAAAAAAAAAAAAAACTATTAGATACAACTTAGGGATCCAAATTGAAAGCTTTGGTTTGAGTTCGAGTTAGGTTATCAAGCCCCATTGCCAACCTGAAAACTAAAGATCATAACAAGCGTCATATGCTCACAAAGAGCATAACCTATTTGACTCTCTCATGAAACATGCAATCTTATGTCACAAAAAACTTAGGATCGAGGCCGGTCATAGGATCTATCAGCTTAGAGCCATAGATTCTTAAAGAAAAAAATTATTTTTCTTCTTAAAAAATTGTGGCTTCTAACACCTGAAAAATAGTTCGAAGTGTTGACCCGTCATTTCAAAAGATATTTTATCGACACTTCACTACTAGTTAATTTTTGACTTATTATGTATTTTACTTAAGAAGATAAGAATATTTAATACCTTAATTTTATGAAATAATGTCCACTATCTCTCACGAACAAATAATATAGTTGGTAAAAGCATTAACGACTATTTGAAACCCTCTAAAGATAAGCTTGGGACCCATCAAAATTTAAGGCCCAAAAAGAAATTGCGTCAGTGCTCACCACTGCCCTTATCCAACCAACACAAAACATCCTTATGCGCAAGCAACACAACACATGGAAATTTGATAGAAAAGTTCAACATGCAATAAGGGTAGTTCAATGGTGTTGGATCGCTGATAAGGTCTGGCTCACTGATAAAAGAGCGAGAGTGAGTCATGAAGTATCTCAAAATTCCAGCTATGACCTATGTTTCAAAAATAGTGTTGGACCAATATGGCTTATTCAGACCATTGCATGGGAGCATGTAAAGTATTTTTTTAGAGTAAATTGTATCAAGCCCACACTATTAGTGATTGTTTAAAAAAAAAAAAAAAAAATCTTTTTTCTGCTAAAATAATTACAACTTCCTTTTCTCTTAAACTCAGCATAAAACATTTCTGCACTATTGAATGATTTAGTAGTTTATAAGATATCTAAGACAGTGTATAGAGATATTTTGCTAAATCACAAATGTGCTCTCTTAAATCTTATAGAACAAAAACATATGCCGCCAAATCTTACATCAATATTGAATTCAATAGGATATAAGGGTTTCCTTGTTCATTTAATCAAACAAGGATTTTCTTAAGGAAAAAAATGTCTAAGACAACAAAGTTCTATGTAGTTTATTCTATTTTTTTCAAATACATCTCTATTTTTATTATAGAAGTCGTTTTAAGTGCTCACTTTGCAAGGCTGTTCGCTTGCTTGTAGTAGTCTTTTTTCCTTTATGAATTTTTTTTTAACAAAAGTCATAACTCGGTCTTAAATCTGAGATATCTCATTTTTCAATCCGACCCTTTTACCAACTAAGCAAGGCCTCACTAGCTGCTTGTTTGTAGTTGAAACTCAGTAAATAACAACCTAGTTGTTTGTTTTGGTACAATTAGAGTTTCATGTAATTCTAATTGAAGTGGCTATAGCTATATTTAGGTTTTTCTTGTTGTAGTTGGAATTACAACCATATTGATTGTAGTATCAACTACAGTAGTTGAGATTAAAATAGAAAAAACCAAAGAAATGTCAAGTTCTTTTCAACAATTTCTATGCAAATACAATTTCATCATGTATTAAATCAAATAACTGGCTTTCATTTCCTATAATTAAACATAAAATTACTAGTTTTCAAACAAAACATATTACTTTGCTGCTCTAACTACTGAAATACAAACTAATGCATGTTTGGTTTGGGACGAAAGTGGAGAAAAGTGAAAGTGAAAAACTCAATTCCCACTTTCAGTGTTTGTTTGGAACCGGAAAAGAGAAATGTGAAAACCCATTTTCTTTTTCCGTTTTCCCTTTTACACCTCCCTATTACGTTACCATTTTCCCATTTGCAGGGTGCTACAGTTAATTTTATGGTCATGTAAATTTTGTTGGCCCGAAGGCCCATCACTCTAGTCCTGATGATAATTAACTCATATATTTATAGCAACAATGATCTTGTGTTATTTAACTTTCAGATTTTAATCAAGGTCTTAGTTGGTGTTTAGCTTTTTCAAGCTGACGCATGTTATTTCAAGAGCTCAAACATAAAAATCATATCAAGTACTAAGAAGGAATTTAGCTCAAGAAATCAAGTTTGCATCAGTCAACATAGAGAAGATGATCAACAAAAAGACTTGAGTTTAAAGTTTGTAAGTTTAAAATTTTGTATAAAGTTTAGATTTGTTTTGATTGCTCAAACTTATACACATACACATACACAAAAAAATTTAATATTGATTTTCAAGAACAGAAGTTTTGTTGTTTTGATTTAATAAGTTTGTGCTTATATGATTTATATCTTAAAGAAATAAGTTTTATATTTTAGAATGTGTGTTGGATTCTATTCACACATATTAGAGCTCTATTTGTTCAAAGAAACATATTTTGGTGAGTTTAAGTTTTGTTTTTATCTAAAGTTATTTTCATGAGTAGATTTCATCAAAAATAAGTTCATAGATTTTATATATGTATTACATTTTATACATATACATTGGTGTTTCAAATGAGTTTGAAAAACTTATTTTTGTATTTTATATAAGTTTTGAAAAAAAACTTGATTTTCCATTTAACGCTTAGTTTTTGGAAAAATAATTTTTAATATAGTTTATGTTTCAAAATTGTATTCTTATCTCAAAAAAAGTTCACATATTTGTAATATGTGTTAGATTTTTTATCACACATATTTGTACTCTAGTGTATTTACATGAACTTATTTTTATAGATTTTATAGATATTTATTTGGATTTAAATGTATTTTTAAAAATGTAAGAAAATGAAGATTTGGGCTGTAGTCGTTCGACAGCTAGCCAGAGAAAAATGCTTCATCGATCGACCGTCTAATCGACCGGATTTGTTCGAACGAGCGGTCGACCACAGATGAGCACTACCTTAAGTTTCTAGGTTTTGGTCGAACGAGCGGTCGACCGCCAGAGAGCTGTGCTTTCTGAACTTGGGGCTTAGTCAACCGCTCGGTCGGCCAACTTGTCCAATGGCTAGAAAAATAGCCGTTAATGGTCAACCGCCCGATTGACTGACGAGGCAATTATATCTTGATTTGACCAATTTTGTCTTGATTTAACCCCAACGCTATATTTTGGTTTGGCCTATATAAAGGGTTTTTTGGCCTGATTTTCATCAAGATTTTCAAGAGTTTTTCAATCAGTTTTCAAGTGCTTGCACCTTTTCCGCCCCATTTTCCACTTACACTTTTTCCTCTCACTTGTAGCAAACCAAACATTAACTACATTGTCCTTTAAATTACATTGCAATTAGTCTGTTATTTGTGTCTCATATTTGTTCGACGATCTTCACGATTTGAAAAAAATATTGAATACATGTAAAATTATTAAATTGCCACTAAAATTGTTGTTTTGCATTAAAAGGTCTGAATAGGGGTGTCAATTGGGCCGGGCCGGGCCGGCAACCCACACGGGCCCGGCCCGGCCCAGTCAGGACCTGGGCCAAACCCGGCCCGGGTCTGAGGTTCCAGCGGGCCGGCCCCGTGTCCGCCTTTTGGCTGCTTAGGACCCGGTGGGCCGTGCTAGGCTCGGAATGCCCCAACGGCTCTTAGAGCTATTGGCTCTTATTTGGGCTTGGCGGGCCAGGCCAGACCGAAACCGGCACGGCCGGGATAAGAACCCAACGGCTATAATAGTCGTTGGGGGGTTTGCAAAATTATTTTTTTTTGCAAAAACCTCCTAACGGGTATATGAAGTAATTTTTTTGTGTTTTTGCAAAATAAAATTTGCAAAAAATACTTTCTCCTCCTCTATAAATACTTGAACTTTCCCACTTCATTTCACACAACAAAAGCTACTCATCTTCATCTTTCTCAAGCTCTACAAGCTCTCTATTCTCGCAACAAACTCCTCAAGGCTCAATGTCTCGCTACAGACTCTTCAAGTTATCTATTCTCTCTACAAGATCGTAAAGGCTCAAGATCTTTCTGCAAGCTCTCAAGCCTCAAGTTTTCAAGCTTTACAAGTTCTCTCTACAAGTTCTACAAAATCTTTCTTTACAAACTCTTTAAGTTCTTCAATCCGGTATTTATATTCCTATAAAAAAATAGATGCCAATTCTAGTCAAGTTGGATCTAGCCAACCTTCGGATTTTAGAATTAATGATAATTTTAGTATTATTAATGATACTTGGGACATCCTAAACATGTCACTAGATGACACTTCACAACTTCCATACACACAACTTACACCATGCACAGATTTTAATGCTTCTTCTGATGTTTTTAGCATTGTTTCTCATATACCTATTAGTTCCCCTGAGGTATCAACTACCTCCACAATTCTTAGGTCTGAAGTTTGAAAATATTTTGATAAATTAACTGTTAATGGTGTTTGGAGGGCTCAATGCAAGTTGTGCCAAGATATTTCATATTCTTTACTCAAAAATGTGGGAACTGGCCCACTTGTCCAACATATTAAGAGCAAATACCCCAAATACCAACCACGACAAACTCAAATTAGCACTTTAGGTAGCACTTTAGGCACTTTTAGTTATAATCGTGCTACAGGTAAAACAAATTTAGCGAATTTTCTTATTCGGTCTGGACAGCTTTTTAGTATGACTGAAGACAATGCATTTACAGATTATATTAGAACCACTCATAATCTTGATTATGACCCGGTTAGTAGGAACACTATAAGATCAGAAATGTTTAAAGAATTCGAAGAACAAAAGCAAATATTAGTTGCAGTTTTATCATCTTTATCCTATAAAATTGCACTCACTTCTGATTGTTGGGAAGCCCTTAACAGTTACCATTATATTGTTATTAACACGCATTTTATTGATTCTGATTGGGTTTTAAATAAAGAATTATCGGTTTTAAAAAGTTTCCTCATCCTCATAATACTTTAAATCTTAGTAAAAATTATAATGTGTGTTGCTAGAAAATATAAATTGATTCTAAAATTTTTACTATTTCATTTGATAATGCTAGCGAAAACATTGCAACACTTGAGATTTTGAAAATTATTTAAAATCCATTTTGAACGGAAATTTTTTTCATATTCGGTACGTTTGTTATATTATTAACTTGTGTGTACAAGATGGATTGAAAATAATTAATGATTATATTAAAAAAATTAAGAGATATTATTATATTTATTAAAAGTAATGACCCAAGAAGGTAAATCTTCAGACAAATTTGTTCGGACTTAGGGTTACCTGCTAAAAAATTACCTCAAGATGTAAGAACTCATTGGAACTCAACACATAATATGTTGAGCAAAGCAATTCCTTATAAGGAGGCAATAAATAGGTTTATTGCTATAGAATTGCTTAAGAGTTTTATTTCCAATGAGAAATGGGAAATGTGTGAATGGGATTTGTGAATTTTTAAAAAGATTTGAAGGAATACCAAAATTATTTTCTGGTATTTATTACCAAATGATAAGTATAATATTTTATGAGTTAACAGAAATAAGTCAAATATTTTCTAATGTGTAAATATTGATTCTATAAGAGATATTATTGCTCTCATGGAGAAAAATTTTAATAAATATTTTAAAAGAATTTCCTTTTATCTTTTATTTTGCTGCTATTATGGATCCTAAGATTAAATTTAATGGATATAAAATTTACTCGAAAATTTTTATGAAAGGATGGATTATGAGGATAGTTATGTTCTAATGTGGGCAGATGTTGATTCTTCTATAAATAAGTTATATGATTTTTATGAAACTACTTACGGAAATAAACAATCTTCTTCATTTCAAAGTTCTTCAACCTCTAGCAGTAGAAAGTTCATTATTTTCTGGTCTTTTATCAGCTCCCAAAAAATCTAGACTTCTGACACTTTAAATGATTGTCTTGTGATTCCTGTGATTGATGAAGACTCAGGTTTTGAAAATTTCGATATTTTGGCATAGTGAAAATCACAGACATCAACTTATCATGTGCTTTCCATCATGGCACGTGATTTATTAACACCTCCGGCATCTACAGTAGCTTCGGAGTCTACTTTTAGTACTGGTGGTCGAGTGCTGACTGATACGAGGAACCGTCTGGCATCAGATGCGATCGAGATGACAATATACGAGAAGGATTGGTTGGATACGGAAAAGAGAAGTCAAAATAAAATAATTGACGATTTCATCAAAGATTTTGTAGAAGACTCCCAGAAGATGAATGAAGACTTGAATTTTTTATTTATGATTAATAAAATGTATGAAGACTTAAGACTTGAACTTTTTTATGTATTAATGATAAATTTGAAAAAAAATTGATTTATACTTTAATTGTATTTGTATCAATTATTCATTTTATTGGATTATTAATAAAATATATATTTTCATTTCACGCCTTGTAATATATTTTTTTTCTAATGTTATCACAAATTGAATAAGTAATTTTAGAGATTTTTAAGATTTTTTTTTATTTTTTAATTTTTAAATTTTTTTTTTTAAAGTTTTTAAAGTTTTTTATTTTTTTAATAATTGGCGGGCCAGCATGGGCCTGCCCTGGTCTGGCCATGTTGACCCAGGGCAGCCGGGCCTTGCCATGCGCCCGGCCCCTGTTACGTTGTGCTCGGGTCGGGTTTGGCCCGGCCCAGCCCAATTGACACCCTAAGTTTAAATCATTATTTAATGTGTAATTTAGGAATTGTGCATCATTTTTTTTATGAGAAAAATTATCCATCATTTTATTTACCTAAGAGGCTGTGATCTGATTAATTCATATCTACAGCATCTGGGAAGCTCTGCGTGCATACAGCCATCGCAAAGAACATAGTAGAGGACTGGTCGCAAGGCATATCATATTTTGAAATTTTGAATTTGAAACGTGGTGTTAGTTTTGAAATTTTGTCAGAATAATTTATAAGCTTATACTGTCAATAGGAACTGAGATTCATAACAAAACATATTTTATTTCAGGAGATAAATTCTGAAAATAAAACTGCAAAGAAATTCATCAGCTGGTGAGGTCCAACTCGGCACCATGCATATACAACACAAAATCCATACAAATAATGTAATAAAGATGGTCGTAGATATTTCAGCCCCGTGCCAAAATTTTACAAGCATCTCGATTGCATCAAACTGATCAACAACACACCAAATTACCCAAAAATCTAAAGAAAAAACCTCCCCACCTTTTTTTTTTAAATACTAAAATGCACACAGCTGAAAGCAAAATCTTAGAGGAAAAGCTCCGCTTAACAAGTCGAATCCTCTTCAAGCAAGCCTCCGCCCTTTCGATGGCCATCTCCACTCTGTCCTTTTGCTTCTGATTCGTCTCTGATAATGAACCCCGATTGTGCTCAGCCTTCTCTCCTCCCACTTCTTCAGCCTTCTTCCTCTTGTGTCGGTGATTAGATGATGCTACATGTATTCCAATTCAAAACAAGCATTTAACAGCTAACAATGTCAAGAAAAACTCAGTCTGATAAAAAAAAGAGAAAAGACTCATACCTTGGGTGGCAGCGACAGTAGCAGTGGCAGCGACAGAGATGGTGGAATGATCGAAGATGAGGGACTTGAGCTCCAACTTGAGAGAGTGGAGACTGTTGGGGTGAAGTGCTTCCAACATCTCCAGCTCCTCCCTGGCTCTCTCCACCATCCACGAACCTGAACCCATCATCATCGTCACTGTAAGTAATCCCAACGTGCTTCTGGTTCTAATACTAATACCAATAACAATGAAAATATAACAAAATTACAGTGGCGTTTGGCCTCGTTTCTTGGGTTTCGTCAATGGAGGGAGTCGGGAACAGCGAATGACTAGTGATGTTGGGATATGAGAGAGAGACGTCGATGTGTCATTGGAAACTGGAAGCTGGGCTCTTGCAATTTGCTAGTGGCTTTGGGCTTCGCGTGAGGGATTATTGTGCTGCATCTTTACAGGATTTCGCCGGCAAAAATCTTTTACAATAACTTATTTTATTTATATTAAGTTGAATAGTGAAAGTCTAATCGGTTTTTAATTGAACATGCAAATCTTAGAAGAATCTATAAACCATCCAATTTACCTCTTATTGTTGTTTTAAACTCATGCTTGTTGAATTCATATATAAAATTTCTATAGAATCTAACAAGTATCCAACAAGAATCTTATCATGTATCCAATATAAGTATGTGACCTATTTCGAGGAATCGATGCACAATAGGTGTCAGCTTTGGAAAGAAAATTTATTTTCATGCTCATTTAAACTTGCCCTTCTTTACACCAATTTTATATTGCATGGTTTTTATTTCTCGTGGATTACATGACTCATCTTGAACTATAACAACCTCTTGCATAGAAAAACTGCAATATGTTTAGATTCTTCTTGCTCGAGAAATTGAAAAGTAAGGCTCTTTGATATGCTAATTAGGACTACAAGTGATGCGACCAAGCATTAGCGGAGTTTAACCTATCCTAAATCTTAGTCCTTCTAAAGTCTTGATTGGCTAGTGGAGTTAGCTCAATTCCTAAGCTAACTCTGAAAAACTCTTGCCAAACAATCAAGTTTTCGCGAGGTCTTTAGTAAGTCACAATAAAAACGGAGTTAGCACAAAAATATCTCCAAAATCACAGCGAAATCCAACAGATTCTCCAAAACTGAAGAGTTATTAATTCTACCAAAGAGTTAGAATTAACTTATCTCTCTCTCTCTTCTCTCTATCTTAATTTCTATCTCTACCTAAATTTAATTCGAAACAAACAACCTAAAAAAAAAAATGATTCCTAGCTCTTTTCTAGTTCTCTTCTTAAAACACTAAAACCAAGAAATTTAAGAAGATTTTTTCGAACAAAGTACCAACTAGAATTAAGAAGATTTTTTCGAACAAAGTACCAATTTGAACCATAAGTAGTGATATTACTAAATTTTGTATTTTTTTTTAAGTAGTGATATTACTAAATTTTGTATTTTTTTGCTTATATTTGATAGTTAAATGTATATTAGAAATGCGTCTTTTAAGACTTGTTTAGCATGAAGTTTTGTTGCTCGAAGAAACCTTGCACTTTTTTATGTAAGAAAACTGCAACTGTGCCATGCAATTATGTCTAAATATATTTATACTTTTCGAACATGACACACTCAAGTTGTAAAATCTAAAACCTCACAACTAAATGCTCACACTTGATTCCAAAACCAAAAGCACAAAAGTGTCTTCCAAGTCCTAATCTTCCCTTGGGCCACATTATGCATACAACAAATCCCCTCTACTTATGTTTCCTCTCTAGTGAGAGAGGAGATAAGAGGAGATAGGGAGATAGTAGATAAGAGAAAAGACATCGGAAGAGTTTTTCTAACTCATCGGGAAGATAGCACAGAGATCGGAAGCCAAAAAGAGCGAGGAGGCAGCATGCAGCAAGCCAGGACAGTGGCGCCGACCGACAGCCCGGTCGACCGGCGTACACGACGTGCACAGGCGCAACCTGGTCGACCGCCCACGTGGCAAGGAAACGTCGACCGGTCGACCGCCGACTGCCCGGTCAACCGGGTGAACGACGTGCACAGGCGTAGCCCGGTCGACTGCCCCCGTGGCAAGGAAGCGGTCGACCGGAGCGGTCGACCGACTGGCACTCAATGCTCACATTTGGTCCAGGTTCGGTCGACCGACGGACAAGGTCGGTCGACCAGCCCGGTCGACCAATAGGCGATCTGCTCTCCTGAACGGATTCGAATTTCGTTTCTGATTTGGAGAAGAATCCAATTGAGATTTCCTAAAACCCTAAGACTCTCTGGTTATAAATAAGGGTTAAATCTCTCATGTATTGTATCCCTAGTATCCCAAGTTCCCTCTGAAATCCTCAAGGATACAAGTTGTATTGGTTGTTGAATCAATAAAATCTCTCTCCCTTGCCCCGAGGATGTTGGCAAATTACCGAACCTCGTTAAATATTGTGTTGGCTTTCTCTCTTATTTCTTTGTTCTTATTTTCTGGGTACTTCTCTGTTGCATCTATCTCTATTGGTAGATTTCTCATTAGTTATTCCTCGCGTGCAACAAGTGGTATCAGAGCTTCCCAGGTTCATCGTGGAATCGTGTGTCGATTCCAAGAGCATCAGTGGCTCTTTGGCGGAGATCGTGTGTCGATCTCATAGCAGCGTTGGGACTGTTTGTGAGATAGTATGTCGATCTTGAAACAACATTTGGATTGCTTAAGGAATCAAATTTGGAGGAGTAGATCGCTTCGAAAACTCTTTGAGGGTTTCACTTTAAGATAAAGATTCTATCTTTATTTAGTTTTTGATCTAACTCTGTTTATTTTCTGCATTATTTGAGGAGTCAATTTAGAAAATGGCTAGAGATAGTAAATCTACGGTGAAATTCATGAATCCACATCTATTGAGGATTGATTGGTGAAGTTCGACGGCAAGAACAACTTTAATATGTAGGGATGTGAGGTGGTGGATGCATTGACGGCATCAAACTTCGAAGATACTCTACGGTTGGAGAAAAATGTGAGACTACTACTGAAAATGATTGGGACAAGATGAACCGAATGGCGTGTGACTTGATAAGGTCTTGTTTGATACAAGACATCAGTATCTGTGTTGCATGAAACATCTGCAAGGCAGCTGTGGAAGATCCTGAAGAAAAAGTATCTAACGAAGAGTATCGAGTCGCGATTGCAGTTGAAGAGGAGGTTTTACCGCTTTCAGATGATGAGAGGACTCTCCATTGATGAACACATGAATAGCTACACAAAACTTCTTACAGACTTAGTTAATATGGATGTGAAGATTGATGAAGAGGATAAGGCGATGATTCAATTGAATTCTCTTCCTAAAGAAGAGTATGAGACCTTTACTCTTATTGATCAATAGAAGATAAACACTTAACTACAATGAGATGTCGGTTGCTCTTGTGAATTATGAAGTAGAAAGTAGGACAGATTGTCTTCTTCTGAGAGTACATCAGCAGAGACGTTGGTGGCAAGAGGCAGGAATTTTAATTGGAAGGGTAGAGGTAATCAGGGGAGATCAAAGTTTATGTCAGGCTTTAGAGATCTGAAGAGGAACCAGTGCGTATTATGCAAAGAGGTAGGGCACTGGAAGGTTGATTGTCCAAAGACTAAAGGTAAGAAGAAGGAGTCGAAGACCGAGGCAAATCTCGCACTGGTGGTCAGTACTCATGCCAGTAATTTACAGGCAGATTGATCAGACTCAGACTCATCGGTATTTTCTTTCCCTGTTACTATTCCTACTGTTGGTTACTTAGGTAATTCTGGGTGAATCTTAGATACAGGAGCTACCTATCATGTGTGCCCAAACAGGGATTGATTTTTAGCTTTGAGAAGTTAGATGGATGTTTCACTATCATGGGTGATGATCATCCGTGTAATGTGGAAGGGATAGGTACAGTCTGAATCAAGATGTTTGATGGGATAGTACGAGAATGTACCGCAACTTAAAAGGAATCTTATCTCAGTTGGTACTTTAGAAACGTTGAGTTTTGGGGTATCTATATGAGATGATGTTCTGAATATGACCAAAAGCTCAATGGTGGTTATGAAGGGCATCCACCGAAATAATCTCTACTACTTAAAGGGTAGTACAATTACAGGTCACGTGGAGACTTCTATTTCTTCATATGATGTTTGTACACAGGTCTTGACATATGAGGCTCGGACACGGAGAAGAAAAGTCTTTGCAAGCTCCAGTAAAGAAGGGATCATTGGAAGGTGCATCTACCTGCAACTTGAAATTGGGTGAACACGGCGTTCTGGAGAAGAAGAAGGTGAAATTCAACACCACTATTCACTACTCGGAAGGTCTTCTTGATTGTGTTCACGTAAATATTTAGGGACCTGCTAGGACTGCAGCGCTTGAAGGGTATCGGTACTTTGTCTCTTTTATTGATAATTTATCTAGGCATTAGTGGATATATCCCGTGAGACAAAGATTTGAAGCCCGTATGTTGGTGAAGTGGAAGGATATGATGAAGAAACAGACTGGTAGGAAGATCAAGGAGCAATAAATTCGTAATATTGAAAGATACAAGAACCAATTCCTACAATTTAGCCAGAATACTAGTATTGGTACTCACTTCAAAAATAGATTACATGAGTTGGCTAAGAAAATAAACTGTTCCTTACTGGAGAAGGATTGGTGTTTGTTGTCTTATGTATAATTAGACAAATCATTTTGGGCTGAGACGATTGTATATGCTAGCCATCTCATAAATGGATTGTCATCGACTGCAATAGGAGGAAAACTCCTCTGGAAGTTTGGTCTGGGAAAGCTGCTCAAGATCATGATTTGCTGTGGGTATTTGAAAGTCCGGCCTACTTTTGTGCCAAAGATGGAAAGGTGAATCCACGAGGAAAGAAGTTTGTGTTTTTGGGTGTCAAAAAAATATGAAAGGCTACAAGTTGTGGGACCCCGAAAATAAAAAGATTGTGTTGAGTCAGCATATCACATTTGATGAGGCTTCATTGTTAAAATCTACCATCTCTCAGCAGGTGGAGCGATTGAAGACCAAGGATGTATCGCAATGGGTGGAGGTGATGATGCTACTCCACCACCTCCAGTTGGTTCGGTATCAGTAAGGACTTCACCGGATATGACACCAGATGGAGATCATGTAGCCAGTTTTGATACTGAACAGGTTGAAAATATTGATGAGAATGTCAAATTATTTGCATCTATTGGAACTAAAATAAATCCACGAAGGTGGGTGAAGAAGCATGACTCTCAAGTTGGTGACCGCGACAAGCCCAAATTTAATGTCGTTCTCCATGACGGTAGTAAGGAGGTTCTTATGACTCAGGCAGTTCGGTTCGCTGCTGAAGATTCAGTCACAGGTGCTTGAGCTCAGTGGAGCTCATTTCAATGAACTATGGTTGGCTTGATCCCGTGGGTAAGGTACGTAGGCAGCTGTAAAGGCGTAGTCATTTGGTGATGCAGCCCATATAAAGCTATTTGGTGTATATGGTTTCTCAAGAAGCTGATTGAGACTTCACGTAGAGGTGAAGAGTTGGACTTCACGTAGAGGTGAAGTGATGCAATCTCGATGAACGTTTGATCTTCGGTAAGAATATAGTTGAGCTTGCATAAGGAGGGCGTGTATCCAGTTTGCTGAAGCCGATGATGGTATTTGGTGTGCTCTACTCAGATTTGGTTGAACCGTCTTGAAGACATTTGGACTAGAGAGCCAGTTAGTTAGAAAGTCAGTGTTGGCTCACGTTGGGTTCTTCCTGAGGTCATTTGAAATGATGTTCCATTCAGTTACTGTGTTGTAGACACGTTCGTTGGTTGGCTTATATGGTATTTCTCTTCGGTGGAGTGTTAGGAAGGCATGGATATTGCATTTCGTTTGGATAGCTGAGCTAAAATTGGAATCTTACAATTGATATTGGAGTTTAAAGAGTGTCGCCTGAGGGACGACAAATTCAATTTGAATCTGGTGTGGTCAGTGAAAATCAATTGTATATGTGCTAGCGATTCATTTTGAAGGAACCAGTTTCATCTGTTGGCCAAGTCGAGATCGTGTGCCGTTTCATTGAGATCGTATGTCGATTTCATTCGGAGCGCTGACGCCGAGATCGTGTGTCGATTTCGCCTAGACCGTATGTCATTTTCTCCAGATGTTCGTTGGAGTTCGGCTCAGATTTGAAAAATCTTCACCGAGGTGGAGAATTGTAGGGACAGAGGATATAAAAGACATCGTAAGAGTTTTTAACTCATCGGGAAGATAGCACAAAGATCAGAAGCCAACAGGAGCGAGAAGGTAGTCTAAAACAAGCCTGGACAGCGGCGCCGGCCGACTGCCCGGTCGACCGGTGATCGGTCGTTAATATTGCACATTCATTATCATATTCTCATACTTATTATAGAATAAACTTTGCTTTTTCCTAACTATTGTTTAATTTATTTGCAGGCCCATTATGAAAGGAAAGGGAAGAGAAACGAGCCCAAAAGCCCATCAAATTCTGATTTAAATCAAAATTAATTCGAAGTCAGTAAATTAGGACAGATCAGGTCGGTTCAGATCGGTTGAAAATTAGCTAAAATCAATCGGTTAAAACCAACGATCAAAGGTCATTTCGTCAAATCCAGGAGCTGAAACGAGAAATCCAGAACCGGATAAAATAATCTCTCGAAATCAGGGACCCCCACCATTTGGGAGTGGCCATCTGGCCAGACCCAGGCCGCGGCGGCTTTGTTGCAACAGTTGGGGGAGCGTTTGCTCCCCCTATCTTCGTACGCCCCTCCCCATTGGGTTTTACCTATAAATACTGGGTTTTTCAGAGTGTACTGGCAACGACCAAGCAGAGATAGATTTTAGGCCAGTTTTTCATTCTTTTTAGTGTAGGTTTTTATTTTTTTATGTAATTTTTTATTTCTTTATAAGTATAGGCTAGACTGAGATTCATGTAAGTAAGAGAGAGAGCTACTTATGTTGAGAGTGACACCGATGTAACCTCCTCCTTTCTTTTATCGTTTCTACAAGTAATCAAAGGTAACATCTTCATGCTTTTCTTGTTTATATGCTATTCTTCTATTTCTACTTTTTCTCTTTTGGTTTGATGAATGTCCAAGTGAACCTAGAGGCATCAATATAGCCATGTTTGTGTGAGTGTCACCGATATTTCATGATGATGTTCTCCTCCTCAAGATTTCATATCATTTCATTCTTGTTCGTCTTGATGATGTAATGTGAATGGGGACTGAGCTCGATCTTATGGGTTATGCGTTGATCGCCTCTGAAAAAAGGTAAAACATGCAAGGGTTACAGGTAAGTTATCAACCAGAGGAGTTAAGTATTTCTTTTAGCTTTTCTTTCTTTTCTTTTAATTCTTTAGTTTAGATCACCAACGCCATCAACACCCAACTCTTTTATCACTCTTTTCAATTTCTTTGTAAATATCCATTTTTTACTTTCTCTACCTTCTTAATCTACCACTTTCTTTTTAAATTAACTTTAACTTATTTTTTCTTTTAAAGGACTAAAAGAAGATCTTTAACCATTGAAAGTAACTTAAAAGAGAACTTGCTAAAAAAAGATTCCATCGCTAGTCCCTCCTTGTGGATCACGACCTGCATAGCTACTTACTATTGCTGCAGAATTGAGAATTTTACACTCTTTAATCTAAGTTCTGAAATTCTGTATTTTTGTGTGCAGGTAAAAACCTCAATCAACTGGCGTGAACGACGTGCACAGGCGCAGCCCAGTCGACCGCCCGGTCGACCGTGGCAAGGAAGCGATCGACCGGTGCGATCGACCGATTGGCACTCAGTACTCTCAGTTGGTCCGATCGACCGACCGGTCGACCCGGTGTACGCGCCGGAAAAAGAGAAAGAAGTCTTTACTGTAAAATTTTCCTTGAATCAGATGAAAAAATTACAACAAAACTGCTTTTTTCCTTCCAGTTATAAGGGAGGGAGGATGTTGAGTCTTGAATCCTCCCTTTGTTTAATGCTGGGTTCTTCGTGTGGCGGTGGAGAGTGAATCTTGTTCTCCGTTGACCGGATGACCATCTGGATCGTCAAGGAATCTTCTCTTTGGCTGGTAGAGTGAGTAGCACAGCTCTGTCTATCAAAACTCCCAAAGAGAAGGTAGGTAAAGAGCAGCTTATACGCAGCAAGCTTGACGAAGAGTTGAGCTCTCTCTGTCTCGGTCTGTCTCTCTCTGTGATCTTCTAATCCTCTTGATGCCAGATGCCTTTCTAATCGCCCTTTCTTCTTATTGCCTCGACCTCATAGCAAACGAGGCTATTTATAGAGGTCCTAGGGGGTGAACGTGCCCCCTAAAAATGCTCCACGATGAGGAGCCAACTTTCCCACTTCCCCGCTATGTGGGCGGTGACTGGCCCAATAACCAGGGCGGTTATAACCGAGGCGCGGGTCTGGACCCTCGCGTCTTGATACTGAGACGCGGGTGTCGAGCCCACGCGCCTTGATGCTGAGACGCGGGTGTCGAGCCCACGCGCCTTGATGCTGAGACGCGGGTGTCGAGCCCACGCGCCTTGATGCTGAGACGCGGGTGTCGAGCCCACGCGCCTTGATGTTGAGACGCGGGTGTTGAGCCTTCGCGCCTTGAGTCTGAAACTCTGCCTTTTAATGGCTTGTCTATTAGTGATTTTTAGACAGCCTACAGAACCCCCTCCAAAGTTTTCGATATTCCGCAGTTAACTGGGACGGATTTCGAAATACTTTGGACTCTACCTGAATTCACCTCTATGACTGGACTGTTAATGCTCCGGGTTTGATCTTATCTGGAGTTGGTCTTCGTGAGTGTACTGTTGAACTCTTTGAGGCCACCAGAGTTGATCGTGTTGAGTGTCTAGATACACAGTCTAAACCTCCCCGATTGCTTTTAGTCTGTCATGGACGCGCTTTATGTCAGGAGTGGACGATCGTCTGCTTGTGCCAGTGTACTGTTGAAACTGATTTGCAGAAGCAAGGACTGAATGCCAGTTCTTTTTGAAGAGCAGAGATAGTACTGCTTTACAGACGCGACTTTTATGGGGTGCGTCTTTTGGCAAATGAAAACGCGACTGATCTTCCATAAAGCAGACGCGATGTTCAGCCGGGCTGGAAAGACGCGAACTTCTTAGAGAGACGCGACTTTTTGAATGCATTTATGGCGGTGATGACGGGGCATGTCCATCGAAGAGACGCGACCGTCGGGTGCGAATCCGTGCCATGTCATGATTGCACTGCTAGTTGGCCTGGGGAACCGACGGGACATCACCTTTCGACGCGCGGACTTCCCTTTGGAACGCAGGTGGACGTCATTCATTCTGAAAAAGGAGACGCGGGTTCCAGGATGCGGTTTTCCCATCTGCGTATCGATGTAACTTCCAGACGTTACATGCGGCCTGACATAAAGATTTTATGAGATCTTTGAACGTCAAGTCTTCACTGACGATTGGGAAACCGGGTCATCCGTTGTTTCCCGAAACAGTTGTCCACGCGTCGGTTCTTCATTGGACTTGGGCGTTAATACCCTTTAATGTAAAACCGGCGCTGGCGGTTGTAGACCAGCGTCTTCAACGTTTCCCGAAGCGACCCTCCACGCGTCAGCTTCCCATTGGACTTTGACAATAGTGCGGTCATTAAGGCCGACGGTTCCAATTGATGAACCATTAATGACGGTTACCAGGAGCGGCCTACAAATAGGGGCTCGCCTTCTTTAGCAGTCCCAATCTTAGACTATTTTTTAAGAGAACGATTGCTCTGAGAACTTCCGCCTTCTTCAGAGTTTCTAACAGGGGTACTGTCTTCATGGATGAAGACGACTCCAGGGAAGAAGATGACCCAGAGCTTTCATGCTTCTGTTTGGTCTCTTCAGGACAAAGTGTCTCTCTGATCACCTTCCATGTCCATATTCTGATGCAGAGAGTTAAACTCTTGACAGAGGCCTCTGCTGGTATGCCGTCCCGACTTGCCGTGATGTTTCTAGTCCACCCAAGTTTGCACTTTGGTATCATCATCTGGATTTCCTCATGAAGTCTGAGTTGGTGCATTCCTTCTGGAATTTGCGCCGCCGACTTAAACTTCTCTGAACGCGAGTACAGAAGTCTTTGGCACTTGGCGCTGACTTTGCTCATGAAGCTCGCGTTTTAAGGCCACTGACTCGGATGAATTCCAACTCGGGCTGATGATTTCAGACCCGAATTTTGCAACCCATGTTCCCTCGACAGGGAGATGGCAATTTTCGGCGTCTGAGTCCTTTCGCGCCTTGTGTTTTCGGCGCGGGCGCAAAATGAGACCGCGTTTGAATCCTGGTGTGGCACAGTTTGATTCGCGTCTACTTCTGTTGACGCGGTATTTTGACTCACTGCGCGAGCTCATTCCCGCGTCTGAAGTCTTCGACAATAGCCGCGTCTGTCACTTAGTTTTCTTTATTGAAGTATACTAAGTTCCAGATTTTCTAACCCCCTTGTTTATTCCTTGTAGGTAGGCTTGATTGTCCTTTTTCAGGTTCGCTGGGCCCCTGGAAGAATATTCCGGTCGGCGAACTCGTTCGATGTTCATCTACAAGGGAATATATTATGGTCCTCGTCGTCTACAAGGGAATATATTATGTCCCTGACGAGGACTTAACCCTCGCCAAGGTCTCTTTTGCACCAGTCATGCCTGCTGGCAAGGGATGGTCAGGGTAAGTATGGCGGCGAGGAGGTTACGGTGGATACAGTGGCAGATAGGATCCTCTTCCTCTCCCACTCCAGAAGTGACATCGAGGACACTCCATGTTTGTTGGATGGCCTTCTGGCGAGAGAGATGCTCATGAATGAAGGGTTGCAGGGCTTTCTGCTGCCACCGGACCTCAAGAACACTATTGCTCTTAGCTTAGTCAGCTAGGGCTCTTCCGATGTTTACGTCATGCGCCATAGTGCAACCGGCTCCAATTGTCGCCACAGTTTGGCACTTCTTCAGACATCGTGCACTTGGAATTAGATGTGGCTTCAAGGAGTGAGTACGGCCTCTGAGAGAGAGAGAGGGACTTCTTTGTACTCCTTAATTGTAACACTCAATCTTATTGTATAAGAGAGCGTTTTGTATCACTTTCGTATGCCTGGATATAAATAAAAGTGACACTTTTCTTTTACCTCTTTCATTGTCTTGAACTTTTTGTCTTCAGTTAGACTCATAGAAGCAAAGAATCTTTGACTTTGTCAAAATTATGATGATAATCTTAATAAGTCAAACTTTGTAGGGAAAGATCCTATTTCGGGAACTCTCACAATACTGTCAGAGGTGTAATATTAACTTGACAGAGATGAAATAATTTTTGGTGGACCTGCCACTTTATAAGAGAAAGTGACAAGTAGAATTGGTACCCCCAGGGAGGGTGAACTTTTATCAAGTGTTTGGGATTAACTTGATTGAGCTCAGCTGGGGATTTGATGGAAACACTGTTGATGGTGTAGTATTAACCTAACAATGTTTTTAGGTAGACTTGTTATTCTGTTGAAGAGAATAACAAGTGAGACTAGACTCGTGGGGAATCTAGGAAAGTTTGTTACCGTTAGAGGTGTGATATTAACTTAACGGGTTGAAAGTGGTCTTGTCAGAAGTGTAATGTTAACTTGACAAGGATGTGCGTCAGAGGTGTGATATTAACCTAACTCAGAAGTGTCACTGTCATAGGTGTAATGTTTAACTTGACAGTGAGGGTAATGCTAGAGGTGTAATGTTGAACTTGGCATTGGTCATCTCGGCTTGTATAAGGAAGTCCGAGGGAAAGTCATGGCCATAGGTGTATTGTTTAACTTAGCAATGACTTGATGCTAGAGGTGTAATGTTAACTTAGCATCATCCATTTCAGCTTCGATATGGAAGTCTGAAGAAAAGTGACTGTCAGAGGTGTAATATTAACCTGACAGAAATCTGATTACTGTTTAGAGGTGTGGTGTTAAACTTTAACAGTAATTTGTCAGAGGTGTAGTATTAACTTGACAAAGATTGACTCATGATAAGAGCAATTTGAGGACCTGTCATTCTATTGGTGAGAATTGACAAGTGAAAATTTGAAGTGCCAGAGGTATAGTGTTAACTTGGCAAATTTGAAAGTTTGATACTCCGTGTAGAGTTGACAAACAAAATTTGTACTCGACAAGGAATATTGAAAGTTTCCATTACCAGAGGTATAGTGTTAACTTAGTAATGGTTGTATTTTGTAGACCTACCATTCTGTGGATGAGAATTGGTAAGGGATTTTGGAGGAAAGAGTGGAGCCAAGTCCACTTAGGATTTTTAGCAAACCCTCAGCTATCAACGGATTTGAGGTGCCTTTACTAACTACCGTTTGAGTTGGGCTAGCCATGCTATTCCCCTCAGCATGATGAGTTGTCAAAGACTTATGTTGGGCTTAGAAGCCAACATTTTCCTCTATCCTTAGCCGTCGAGGGCGTCGGATGTTATAATGAGGAAATTCTTCTTACTTTGATCAGAGGTGTACTTTTAACTTGATCAGCGGAAGAATACCATCTAAGGGTAGTATTTCTTCAGGAACCTGCCATTGATCGGCATCATGAGTGTATCGCCTTTTGAGCTTATGAGGCGATATGACCCATTTGAGTAGACTGACTCTACTATAAATGGTCCTTCCCATTTGGGTTAGAATTTTTCTTTTGTCTTGTGCGTCATTACCATGGGTCTTCTGACGGCTAAGACAAGATCGCCTTTCTTGAAGGTTCGCATTTTAACTTTCTTGTTGAAGGCTCTGGTAATACGAGCTTGGTAGAGCTCGATTTGTTGTTGGGCCTGCAGACGTTTATCATCCAAGGCCTCCAGTTCCTGGAGTCGCTGTCGATGCTTCTCCTCTGTTGTCATTTCCGCTGTCAAGGCGACGCGTAGAGATGGAATTTGGATTTCCAGTGGGAGCACAGCTTCACACCCGTATACCAAAGAAAATGGCGTAGCTTTAGTTGGGATTCGCACAGTTGTGCGATAGGCCCATAAGCATTCACCCAACTTGTCGTCCCAGTCTCGTTGACTTTTTGAGACGAACTTCTTGAGAAGCTTGCCAATAGTCTTGTTGAAAGCTTCTGCGAGGCCATTAGCGGCAGGATAGTATGCCGTTGAGGACACACTCTGGATTCTGAACTTAGCGCAGAATCTCTGGAAAGCCTCTGATGAACTGAGGTCCATTGTCATGGACAATTCGTCGAGGTACACCGAAACGGTAAATAACGTGATATTTCACGAACTTGATCACGTTAGACGATTTTACTCCTTCAAAGGGATGGCTTCGGCCCATTTAGAGAAGTAATCGGTTATTGCCAAAATGAACCGATATCCTTTTGATGATGGTGGGCTGATAGGGCCAACCACATCCATCCCCCACATTTCAAATGGCCAGGTAGAGGTCGTAGAGTGGAGGTAGCCTGGTGCTTGATGGATGAAATCGCCATGCACTTGGCAAGCGTGACATCTTTTAGCATAAGTGACGGCATCGGCAATCATCTTGGGCCAGTAGTAACCCAATCTTTGGAGTCGATGTGCCAGTTTTGGGCCAGGTTGATGGGCTCCACACATACCGTCGTGGGCTTCTCTCAATACCTCTTGGGCTTCTTTTGGTGAGAGGCACCGGAGCAAGATCCCGTCATGCGATCGACGATACAATGTTCGTGTAATCGCATTATAATAGAATTTGGGGGCTTTCTTTCGAATGGCAGCCGCCTCTTTGGTGTCTTCAGGCAGAATGTCGTATAAGACGAAATCAATGTAGGGGAATCGCCAGTCTTTAAGCTCTGGACCGGTTGACAATTCCAGTGCTTCTTTGCCTTGACAATCTCCCTTTGACTCCTGATAGCCCTCGAGAGCATTTCTCGGGCAATACAGGTCGTGGCTGTAGACGAATATCTTCTCCATTGCTCCAGCTGGAAGAGCTAAGGAGGCCGCGAGGGATGCGAGTGCATCCGCGTGCGCATTTTGCCTGCGCGGTACATGGTCGATGTAGAAGCTTGTAAACCCCTCGGCCATGCAGATAGTTGCGTTGTGGTAGGGTACTAGGTCCTCATGTCTGACTTCGTACTCCCCGCGAACTTGGCTGACGACGAGTTTAGAGTCGCCGTATGCCTCGAGATTTTTAACGCCAATCTCATCGGCGAATTGCATCCCAATCAAAAGAGCGTTGTACTCAGTCACATTGTTGGAACAAGGCTCAGTTAATGAGATAGCTCAGGGAATCACATAATTTTGTGGGGATACGAGTACTACTCCTACCCCCGCTACTACGTGTCCCTTTGGGCTTGTTCTTGATGCACCGTCGAAGAAAAGTTGCCATACTTGACTTTCGAACGATGTCTGAGTCAGGCAGACTTCAGCAACTTCATCTGGGAGATCCTCGTAGACTTTGGCTGCCCTCGGATCTGGGTGCTCAGCTAGGAAATCCGCCACTGCTTGTCCCTTAATGGCCTTTTGTGGTAAAAAGTGCATCTCATATTGGGAGAGCAATATGGCCCATTTTGCCAGCCGGCCGTTTAATGATAAAGGCTTAGTCATAAGTAACCTCAGGGGGTTGACTTTTGATATGACGTTTATAGTTTGGCCTACCAGATAGTGCCGCATTTTCTGAATAGCGAACACTAATGCCAAACATTCCTTCTCGATCGGGTTATACCGATGTTCGGCTCCGATCATTGTTCTACTCAGATAGTAGATTGCTTGCTCACGTCCGTGATCATCATTCTGAGCTAATAGAGCTCCCAAAGAATGATCCATTGCCCGGACGTACACCAGGAAAGGCTTTCCGGATACCGGAGCTGCAAGGACTGGTGGTTGGGTGAGGTATTGCTTGATTTTCTCGAACGCTTGTTGGCAAGCGTCATCCCAAATGAATGAGACACCCTTCTTCATTAACTTAGCGAAGGGTTGGCATCTTCCGGAGAGGTTTGAGATAAACCTGCGGATGTACGCCAATCGTCCCTGCAATCCCCTGAGTTCTTTGAGATTTCTCGGGGGTTGCATCTCCTGGATAGCGCGAACCTTTTCCGGGTCCAAGTGAATTCCGGTGGATGTTACAACAAATCCTAAGAATTTGCCACTGGCCACCCCCAGGAAGGACTTTGTGGGATTCATCTTCAATTGATGAGCCCGCATGATGTCGAAGACCACCTTTAGGTCCGCTATGTGATCACCTTTAGTGCGGCTTTTTACCGCGATGTCATCAACATAACATTCCACCGTTTTGCGTATTTGCTGATGGAAAATGGCGTTCATGGCCCTTTGGTATGTTGCCCCTGCATTTTTCAGTCCGAAGGGCATGACGGTGTAGCAATATACCCCTAGAGGTGTCCTGAAGGAGGTATGCTTTTCGTCATCAGGATACATTTTGATTTGATTGTATCATTAGAATCCGTCCATGAAGGACATTCGTTCGAATCCACAAGTATTGTCAATCATGACATCTGTGATCGGCAATGGGAATTCGTCCTTGGGGCAGGCCTCGTTTAGATGGCGGAAGTCGATGCAGATCCGGATCTTCCCGTTCTTCTTGACGACGGGGACGATGTTGGCTACCCAGTCGGGATGTTGTTCTTCCCTGATGAAGCCAGAATCAATAAGTTTTCTGACTTCTGATTGAATTGCCTCCATTATTTCTGGACGAAACCGTCGCTGCTGTTGTTTGACAGGCTTTACGTCCGGATTGATGTTGAGGCGGTGCATAGCCACCTGAGGATCGAGTCCTGGCATGTCCTCATAATTCCAGGCGAAGACGTCTATATACTCTTGTACAAGAGATATTAGATCTTTTTTCTCCGAAGGTGACAGGCCGTCACTTATGAAGATGGGCTTAGGGTTAGCCTCATCTCCTAGGTTGATCTGAACAACCTTGTCTTCTGTGGGTGGCTCGCGCTGTTCAAAACGAGTGTCCCAAAGAGCATTTAAATGTTTGATCCAAGGATCTGTATCAGATTGGATCATTTCTTCATTTTCATCTTCCAGGTGGCTTGTCGAAATCATGTTCACTGAAAGTTCCTTGAAGATGTTGCCGACACTGACATCTGACTCCCAAGATGATGTGTCTGAGGAGTAATCGTTGCTCGACGATTCTTGAGAATCCGAGGCTGATGGGACCGGAGTTGATACATAGCCCAACCCCGGCGCGTCCGATGATAATAATCGGGGGCCTTCCCTTTCGGCACAAAGGATCGAAGCAGCGTCCTCCTTCCTTTGCCGAAGTTCAACCCGGGTCTGTTGGTCAGGTCGTACCCCATGCATCTCATCATTTTGAGCGCTTTTGGTTCATAATGACCGAACTGAGGGGATTCCTCCTCGCCTTCTGATTCTTCGCGGGGCGTTGGTTCAGACGAGATTAGCCCAAAAAGAATTGGTTTTTGGCCTTTCCGTCTTGCTGGAACCATAAATATAGATTCTTGCGCATTACCATTATCTTGGTATGTCTCGAAGGACGACTTCACTGGTACATGCAACGATGTCAAAGCATCTATTGCCGATCAGGGGTCATCGTCTACTTCGGTGCTAGTATCTGATGGTACTGAATCAGAAGCAAATACAGAAAAATACGCAAAATCTAAATCTTCATTAATATACCAACCGCCTACATCGTCGGTGGTATCATCAACATCGAGCTTATTAGTGCTCTTTACAAGTGGTTCTAACTCCCACAGGCACTCTTCTTTCTCGGGTTCGGTGTCAGCTTCGTTACCAGAGTCTGGCTCCTCTGGTCGTGGGACTTCATCCGTCTCCACCGGATCTTGATACAGCAAAGAGTCGGTGAAATAATTCTCGACCCTTTGAATGGAACCTTTCGGCAATCAACGTCTGTACCTTTCCACTCCCGTCAATGTATTTCATGACTTGGTGGAGAGTGGAGGGAACGATGGAGTTGCGGTGAATCCACGGTCGTCCCAGTAATAGATTGTAGGAAGTGTCGGCGTCGATGACGTAGCATGTCACTTCCGACTTGAGGCTTCCAATCTGGCATTTGAGCTTAATTTTCCCCATCGGACGGGTCTGGTTGGCATTGAACCCATAGATAGTTGTCTGAGTAGGGCTCAAACGATGAGTAGGAATGCCCAGATGTTGCATGACCCGGCGAGACATGATGCTCAACGCGGACCCTGGATCTACCTGAATGCGGTTCACCTCAGACGATCCAATATACCCTGTGAAATACAGGGGTCGATCATGCTTCCCTTTAACCTGCATATCATCTGCTGTGAAGGTAATGCAGGGAGCATTTGGGGAGGTGTGGAGGCAATCCTCTACATCTCCCTCCTTCGGCACCTGGGTCATGAAGACCTCGGCATTTGCCAGAGCTTCTTGTAGAGCTTCTCTGGTCGACTTTGATAGTCTAAGAAGTTCATACAAGGTAATGCGTGCCGGGATGTTGGCTAGTTGAGTCAGGACATCAAAGCGGTAAGGTGTCGTGGATCCTTCCGCCATACCTTTCGAAAGAACTCGAGAAAACTGAGTTTCTTTCTGTTTCTTCACAGGTTGTCTTGTGGAGGGCTTGGTTAGTTCTGCAGCTGGTTGTGGAGGGACTACCGCCATCTCGCCATACTGCTTCAAGTACGGCTGTCCCGAACGGGTTCCCGCCATCGGTTGGTTGGGCTCTGCGGCCAAGACTATTGTTTCCTCCTCTGAGTCGGTTAATGAGGGAACATCAGTCTCGGCTTCTCGAGAGGAGGCACCCACCACATTGCAGGATGAAGCCTTTGCCTTGCCTTTGGATTTCCTGTTGGTCACAGTAGTCCATTGTTGTTCATTGACAAGGTCAGGGTGGACCCACATGATTTTCCCTTGAGGTGTAGGGGCGGGTACCAGGCCTTTCTCTTGCTGCTGGTGAGGGTCTATGTTGACCATTCTCAGCTCTCCTCTTGGAATAGGGACCACCCCCGCAGGCGTTGGGGGTTGTCTTCCAAACTGGAGAACTGACGTCACATTAGCCGTCACCTTCTTCTGCTCTGGTCGGAGCTTTAACACCTCCGCGTCAATCAGAGCTTGAAGGATGTCCTTGAAGACGTAGCAGCTCTTAGTAGGGTGCCCGAGCATCCTGTGGTACAAGCAATAGGTGGGATTGTCGGTCTTGCCGACTTCCTCGGGGCGCCGAGCTTCAGGGAGCTTTAATCGGTTGCTTTTGTTGAGTAGTTTAAAGAGCGAATCGACATGTTCCTCCTTGAAGGAATATTGCTTGTTGGCGCGAGGCTGACTTGAAGAGCCACTCGCCTTGCCTGATTGAGGTTTGGCGGGAGATTTAGTCCCCGTTGTCAAATTATCCTTCCGCTTTGTTTGGAGGGATGTGTCTGGCGCACGCCTTGTCGACCTTTTCGGCCTAGACTTACCTTCCTCCGCTCTGACGCGGGCGACAATCTCCTCAGCCTGTTCACCTTGTTGGACTAATTGCTTCCAGGTGCGGCTTTCAGCAACTCCTATTTGAGAAAGGAGTGAGGTTTGGAGATTGTGGCGACATGTTTCCACCAGGGTGGCCTGGGTCATGCCGCTCGGACATCGGAGTGCCACGTTCCGAAATCTTTCCACGAAAGACTTGACGGACTCTCCCTTTCGCTGTTTAGTAGCCAAAAGGGTGGGCATCGTGACTTCCGAGTCATCTTCGAAGAAGCGTGTTAAGAACAGCTTCTCCAAATCGCCCCAGTTCTTGATAGAACCTTCTGGGAGCTTCATGAACCATTCAAAGGCCAACCCTTTCAGGGTGCCGATGAACAGACGCGCTAGGATAGCATCGTTGTCTACTACATTCCCAGTTTGGGATTTGAAGTAGTAGATGTGTTGGTTGGGTGACCCCTTCCCGTCGAATGCTTGGAGGGTTGGAGCCTTGAACTTAGGAGGGTATGGAACTAAGTCCCACTCAGCCGGATAGGGCCGGACCACTCCTACTTCTTGGAGGTCTTTGCGATTGGCAAGGGCCTCGAGGCGTCGCTCCAGTTGACTCATTCTTTTAGCATGAGCCTTCCCCGGGTCTTGGTCGCCCTTTACTTGCGACGAGGACTTGGATGAGCCGGAAGTAGATCGCCGCGTCTCCTCAGAAGGATCGGAAGATGAGCTTTCTCCCTTTCTTCCTTTGCCCTTTGACTTTTTAGGAGGAGACCTCCTCCTGTCTTCGAGCAGCTGTGCAATCGCCTGCTTGAGGGAGTTGATAGATTCCTGCTGAGAAAGAATCATATCCATTTGTGCCTTCTGGATCTGTTCTAAACGTTTAGCCGTCTCCTCAGGAGTGCCTGTCATGTAGGCAGAGGTCTCCTTCTCGACGGAAGAGTTCGAAGCCCTCGATTCTGCTACGGCGGAGTGAGAATCATTCACTTTAATGCCATGGGCTAAGACATTATAGTCAATTGGGGGAATGGCCCCAGTCCGGGTGCGAGTGTGTTGATACACCCCTTCTGGTTCAGAGTCAGACTCATCTGAGCTGACTGCAGGTTGTTTTCCCTTGCTCCTGTTTGTCATATTCGCAGTGAGCTCCGGGTACTCAACGTCAGAGAAGGTTCTCCTTCTGTGGGAGCGTCTTCTTTTAGCTGACGGGGGAATCAGGGTCAGCTGTCTGACTAAAGACTGCTGATGTACGCCTGATCCGTAACGGCACCCAGAGAGCATATGGATGAGCCGTTGGCAGCAATACGACGAAGTGGCCTGATTGGCACTTCTTTTCTTCGTCAAATAATCCCTCAAATCCATGGGAGGGGGATTGAAAAGATTAGCCTCGCAACGTCGAAGACGGGAGGCATCCATGTGCTGTACAGCCTGGACGCAGGCTTCAGGGACGCGGTTCTCGCGCCGCAGCTGTTCAGCGCGCGTCTGGCGTCTCTGTTGAGACAAGACGCGCCTGTCGCGTTGCTGCTTGGTGTGTCGGGGCAGAGACACTTGAGAGAGAATGGGCTGCTGGGCCCACGCCTATGGGCGCGTGCCTCTCGCGCTTGATGAGGCGCAGAGGCTTCACCTTGGCGTTTGGTGAGTTGGTCTTCAGAGGACCTAGCTTGAGGAGTCTCGCGTTTGGGCCGCCAAACGCGGACTTCACGTGCTGGACGTGGCGCGGGCAAGGCGCCAGATTGTACGTCGCGTCCAGCCTCAGTCGGACAACCAGAGGTTCCAACTTGTAGCTGACGCGCACGTCTCCTCTGTCGACGCTCAGCGTTCCGGTTGCGTCGCGGAGGTGGAGAGAGACCAACAACATCCTGATGCTGAACATCAGAGATTTTAACCACGCGGGTCTCCTGAGAGACGCTGACGCGGGTGTTCTGTGCGACGCGGTTGGTCGCAAAGGCAGTTGTGCCTGGGGCCACGCGGGCCTTCTGAGAGGCGTTGGCGCGTGCACCTTGCTTGGCACAGTTGGCAGCAGGGGCGCCCGAGAGAGCCACAGATCGGGCTTCGGGGCCATTCCCTGTCGAGACCCGGCGGCAGACGCGGGTCTTTGGGCTCTTGGAGCCGGAAGAGAGAAACTCTTCGTACTTCGCCTGGTCGAACTCGACAATGAGCGATTCGACCATCTTTCCCTTACGGAGGACGTCATCCTGCGCCACGATTTGCTCATCAGTGACAAATGTAGTCCCCAGCGGAGTCGCCATCTCTTGTACGTGCCGGAAAAAAGAGAAAGAAGTCTTTACTGTAAAATTTTCCTTCAATCAGATGAAAAAATTACAACAAAACTGCTTTTTCCTTCCAGTTACAAGGGAGGGAGGATGTTGAGTCTTGAATCCTCCCTTTGTTTAATGCTGGGTTCTTCGTGTGGCGGTGGAGAGTGAATCTTGTTCTCCGTTGACCGGATGACCGTCGGGATCGTCAGGGAATCTTCTCTTTGGCTGGTAGAGGGAGTAGCACTGCTCTGTCTACCAAAACTTTCAAAGAGAAGGTAGGCAAAGAGCAGCTTATACGCAGCAAGCTTGACGATGAGTTGAGCTCTCTCCTGTCTCGGTCTGTCTCTCTCTGTGATCTTCTGATCCTCTTGATGCCAGATGCCTTTCTAATCACCCTTTCTTCTTATTGCCTCGACCTCATAGCAAACGAGGCTATTTATAGAGGTCCTGGGGGGTGAAGCCCCCTAAAAATGCTCCACGATGAGGGGCCAACTTCCCACTTCCCCGCTATGTGGGCGGTGACTGGCCCAATAACCAGGGCGGTTATAACCGAGGCGCGGGTCTGGACCCTCGCGTCTTGATGCTGAGACGCGGGTGTCGAGCCCACGCGCCTTGATGCTGAGACGCGGGTGTCGAGCCCACGCGCCTTGATGCTGAGACGCGGGTGTCGAGCCCACGCGCCTTGATGTTGAGACGCGGGTGTTGAGCCTTCGCGCCTTGAGTCTGAAACTCTGCCTTTTAATGGCTTGTCTATTAGTGATTTTTAGACAGCCTACACCCGGTCGACCAGCCCGATCGACCGACGGGCGATCTGCTCTCCTGAACGGATTCGGATTTCGTTTCTGATTTGGAGACGAATCAATTGAGGTTTCCTAAAACCCTGAGAGACTCTGGTTATAAATAAGGTTAGATCCCTCATGAATTGTATCTCTAGTATCCCAAGTACCCCTCTGAAATCCTCAAGGATACAAGTTGTATTGGTTATTGAATTAATAAAATCTCTCTCCCCCTTACCCGAGGACGTAAGCAAATTGTCAAACCTCGTTAGTTACATACTATGTTGGCTTTCTCTCTTATTTCTTTATTCTTGTTTTCTGGGTACTTCTCTATTGCATCTATCTCTATTGGTGGAGTCTTCATTGGTTGTCATCTCGCGCGCAACATCCTCATGATACAGAAAATAAAATAATAATACAAAATGGCGTTCACTCTATATTTTTCTTTCTTCAACAATTAAAATTTTTAAATGCAGTTATTGAGTTACTAGATGAGAAAATACAGTTTTCTTACCAGCAACATTTTGTCACTTTATTACAAAGTTCATTACTGAAAGTTTAATTGATTCCTGATTGAACTTACAAATCCTGAAGGAATCTATAAACCATCCGATTTGCATCTTATTGTTGTTTAAAATTCATATATAAGTATCCTACTCGAATCTGAGTGTCCAATAAACATCTTTATCTTATATTTATCCAATGCGAGTGTGTGACCTGTTTCGAGGGACCAAGGCATCATAGGTGTTGCCTTCGAAAGGAAATTTTACTTCCAAGCTGGACTTGTCTCCTGTACACCCAGGGGCGGAACCAGAAAATTTTTTTAGGGTGGGCTGCAAGAAAAAAATATAAGAGAATATCTGAAAAACGCCCATGTATATAATATAAAAAGCTTCCCGCTCTACTTTACTATAGCCAATGAAAGGTGAAGAACAAGGGAAGTTAAATAAAAGGACCTGCCGCCCACCATGGGGCTCAAACCCACGACCACAAAGTTAAGAGCCTTGCGCTCTACCAACTGAGCTAGACAGGCTACTCATGATGTGTAACAATCATTCTTCACCTATAAGCTACGTTTTACGGTTTTCCACACAATATATGAAAAAAATGGGTCGGGCTACAGCCCGGCCCAGCCCACTATTGGGTCCGCCCCTGTATACACCAATCTTATGTTGCATAGCTTTCAATTTCCGTGAATTACACAACTCCTCGTGAATTGCAACAATCCTTTACTTAGAAAAACTGTAAACATGTCTAGATTCTTGCTCGAGAGTAGGTAAAAGCAAAAACTCTTTGATATGGTAATTAGGACAAGAAGTAACGCGAGCAAGCATCAACGGAGTTCAACCTTCCTAAATCTTAGTCCTCTCATGGTCTATCTGAGCTGAGTCCGGCTAACTCTTATCAAACGATCATATTTTGACAAAAACTTTAATGAGTCATGATAAGAATAGAATTAACCCACAAATATCCCCAAAATCACCTTGAAATTGACCAGTCTTCAAAGCTCGAGTTGCTAATTTCACCAAAAAATTGAAGTTAGCTTCTTCCTCTCTTTCTTTCTATCTTAACTCCTACCTCTATCTAAATCAGATTTCAAGTAAACAACTCAAAAAAGTTAATTTTTTGTTATTTTCTTCTCTCAAAACAGTAAAAACTTATAAATTTAAGAAAATTTTTCCAGCAAAGTATCAATTCAAACTATAAGTAATGATAGCACTAAATTTTGTACCATTTGATAGTTACAGACATATTAGAATTGTGTCCAGTAAAACTTTTTTTTTTAATTGAGAGAAGTGTGACTTATCTGTTAGAGTTATTTAGATTAAAGTCTAAATTAATTTGAGTATACATAAGTCCAATTGGATTTATACACCCGTCTCTATAAGCTTATATTTTTAGACCCAATAAAAAATTGATCAAGCCTAATGATTTGAGTCTAAACACGTTTCAATTAAACTTAGGGGCTGTTTGTTTCGCCGTAAAAGTCATAAAAGTCCGTAATTCGTAAATGACTTACAACCAATTACAACTACGGCGTTTGTTTCGACCGTTATTCGTAAAAGACTTGCGCAACTCAACTACCACTCACTTGCAACCCAATTGCCACTCACTTATAGCCCATTTATAGTTAATTTTGCGGTCATGCAAATTTGTATTATTTTTTTATGTTAATATTAATTTTTTTAATATTTAACATTTTTAATATTTATTTACAATATTAAAACTTTTTAAATCATCAAATAGTTAATTTTGTGGTCAACTTTTCCACTTACGGCTTACACATTACGACAACCAAATACCATAAAACACAATACATTTTCTCACTTACAACTTTATATTACCAACAAAACACCGTAAAACTTACATGCATGTAACTCATTTACAACTGTAAAACACTTTACCAATTACGACTTACGAATTACAGTCAATTACGACAATCAACAGACCTTAATCGTGAGTGTATTTAAATTAAGACGTGAGACTCATCTACACATGTGAAACTCGTATTACCAATCATGAATCTAAATCGATGATCAGTTGAATTAAAATTCCTTTGCGCAATATATATCATGGATAACTTCTCAATCCCCTACTATCACTATTGTACGTAAAAGAGCTTATTTAGTATAATTATTAGATCTAACATTATCATGCACAAAGTTTTGTTGCCCAAAGAAACCTTTGTTTTTTATGGCATGAAAAACTGCGGTTGTGTCAATGTAGCCATTTAAATGACCCTTCTGCCATTCTTCTGCTGCTGTTTGTTGGTAACAGAGGAAGCAAAAGGCTAGAATCAACCATTTATTATAAGCAATTTTCATGCAGCAAAAGTGGGGAAAAAAATCCAATAATGCTCTGTTTCAAGGGGAAAAAAATGACCATTCTCCTTGGATCTGCTTTTCTTCTAGAATTTCCAAATCTTTTTTCGTTTTCCTTTTCTCACCTCAGAAAATTTGATGCCCATGTCAACAAAGTCTCCCCCTTTGATTTTCCACAAAACTCACACACATACAAAAGATCATCATCATACATAATCTTAAAACTTCGCAAAATACCCATCATCATACATGATTTCTCTCTCATTTCACATTCTTCAGAGAGAGAGGGTCTTAAAAAAAAAAGAAAAAACCAGAAAACAGAAAAAGATGAAGAAAGAAAATAAATTTATCCTAAAAGATGGATCTTGAAACCATCGTCGAAGTTGAGAGCGTAGCTGAAAGGATCATAGTGAAAGCTGAATCGCTGCCGCCGCTCCTGTTTCTTCCTGAGCTGCCGCCTCAGCTGGGCCCGAAGTCTCCAGTAAATACTCCTCAACTTCTTCTTCCCCTGCTCCAGCACCACTCCTCCGCTCTCCAGCGCCACCGCCATCCCAACGCTCACTGCCGCCATTACGATTTGCCCAATGCTAGCTCACAACAAACAAATCAAATCCCAAACTCTAACAACAACAAAACAAGACACCGCCCATAACAACAAGAACACAAGACAACCAAAAGCTAGTCCCACTAGTGGACTTGTATATATAATATGATTTAATATGATAGCCGATGAATCAACTAGTGTTTGGCCTTTGCTCGTACTGCAGCGGCACGCTCTGGGGTGTCACGTGGGATTGAGACAAAACAAAGACGAGGAGGTGTGTGAGAGAGAGAGAGGGGGAGAGAGAATAGAGATTGGGGTTTCCTTTTATTATTTTTTCCTGAGAATTTTCTTTCTTTCTTTCTCTTGATGCTGATTTTTGGGGCCGCGGGTTTCTGTGTTTTTAAATGGATTTCATCCAGATATATGGTAATTATATAAGAGGTAATTATTAAAATACCTCTAACTTTGATATTTAAAACTATATATTCTAACTATTTTTCAATACATCCAACTATGCTAAACTATTTAAATGTTACATGTTTGTACCCTCAGTTAGTTGACTACAAAGTCCGTAAATGTCTTTCTACTTCCCTCCAAAGTCTTATTTCCTAATTCGTCCAGGTAACACAACATCCAGCCGACGAAGCGGATGATGCCGCAGGCCCGTGTCGAGCGCTTTCGCAGCTGCAGTGTGCAGATCTCGTGCGCGTTGTACTCGCCGTTGTGGGCGTCGGGGTCGAACCGCTCGGCGCTCATGTACGCGCACATACTGACATAGGAGACACACATGTCGAGGGGCCGATACATCAGCTTGCTGATGCCGAAGTCGCGGTCTTGATTTTGCTGTAGGAGTTGATTGAGAGGTTGGAGAGGCTGATGTCGCGGTGAGCAATTTTTTAGTGTGGAGGTATGAGAGCCCAAAGAGCACCTATAATTTAATTAAATTTAAACAAATTAGAGTTGCAAAATGTACAAAATTTGTTTGTAAATCGATTTCAGAGTGTACAATTAAAATTCACCTGACCAACGATCTCAACCAAGGCCATTTCCGAGAACGTGCAACGTCGCGATAGTCAATTGAGCGAGCCCGTGTCCATAAGCTCGTGCAAGAGAGCGAGATCATCTGAGGGAGTGTAAAATGAGGAGTGCAGGTGGATGACGGTCCGCGACCTGCTTTAGGATCTCTACCTCGCAATGCCAGAGGACGAGGGGACAGAGTCAGGGTGGCTCACTACCTTGAGCGCGTACACTGCGACGAATCGCCAATGTCAGACCTTGTACACGGTCACGTCGTTGCCTTGGCCGAGGATGGAGATCTTGTAGAAGTATGAGAGGTGGTGCTAGCTGATTCTGCCACGAGAGGCGGCAATGGAGGTTGCTAGAGAGGGGAGGGACCGGGTATTTTCGTCTTTGTGCAAAAATTGTTATCGATTATGGGGCTGTTTGGTTGCAAGGAAGTGGGTGGAAGCAAGAAAATAAGGAAGTATAATTGCTCACTTCCTTATCTATCTAAACACCGGAAAAGGAAAATAAGAAAATCTCTTTTCCTTTTATCTTTTTTCTTTTACACAACCATTTCTCACTTCCAGAGTGCTACAGTTAATTTTGTAGTCATGTAAATCTCATTTGTAATAAATTGTAATACAAAACAGTTAATTTTTTGACCATGTAAATCTCACTTGCATTATAATTACAGTCTATTTTTTATTTTAATATTATTTTACGGTCAACTTTGTGGTCAACTTTTCCGCTTCCACTTCACATTACCATCCAAACACCGGAAAAGACAAAACATTTTTCAAATCACACTTCCCAACAACATGCAAACACGGAAAACTTACTAACCAATTCCCAAGTTCCAAAAGAAATTATTACTACTTCCTCAATTCCTCACTTTCTCACTTCCACCCTTAACCAAACAGGCCCATATAGATATGTAAAGGAAATGTTTGTGGGCCTCACTCGAGCAGGTAAAAACAGACGAGTTGCAAGCGTAGGGCCACACAATTTTTTCTTCTCAGTTCTCATACCTAACAAACAAGGTGGGAGACATAAATGTACATGGGCCTATATCAGAGCAAAAAGAAAAGTTTTCGTCTACTTTAAAGACAAACAAATAGACAAGAATATTGACACACCAAGAACTGATTAGGGCGCACACCAATTAATTATAAGAGTGTCATTATTTTTTAAACAATTTGACTCCCAGTGAAAAATCTAAAATGTGATTTCTTCTTCCTCGCCCTTCCTCCTCCTGTCATCCTTCCGCGGCGACTGCCAATAGTCCCCTTGCCCTTATCCCCTCGTCGCTCTCCGCCACCTCACCTCTCCCAGTAGGAGGCTGAAGGACTTGGGTCACCATCCCAAAAGACTAGCATTTTAGGTGGAGTTACCCAAATCCTTATATACCCAACACCATCCCCACGTCTAGCCGATGTGGAACTATTTGTTCGACCCAAATCCCAACAATCTCCCTCGAATAAAGAGTCTCTCCTGCAAGCTCAACTATCTTCACAATAGAAAATCAAATATTACAGCGAGATCCAACTATTCACTGCGTGGGAGCCGCACGCCTAAAGTACCAACTGCAGTTAGTCACTCCTCTACACCGCATGATAGACCGTGCGACATGTGTGCGCCCATTGGAAAGGAGCATCACTGTCAAATTTCTCGAGAGCCCAACATTAGCTTCACAGGGGCCTATTGCGCCTTTTTGCACCAGTAGGGTGGGCAAGCCTATTGCGCCTTTGCGCCATTGGGGATCTACATCATCGAACATCACCCACCACACGACTAAGTTTGGGGCGTGGCTCTGACACCATCCCAAAAGACAAACCTTTTAGGTGGAGTTGCCCAAATTCTTATATACTCAAGACCATCCTCACGGATGGGGGCTCGCCCTCTGCCCTTTAGTAGTAAGCGGAGGAGGAGGGGGTAGGTAGAGATGGAGGAGGTGGAGGGCAAGGGCTCTGCGGAGGGCGGGTGGGGAGAGCCAGGCCTAAGGGTGGCGGGGGGCTAAGGGGAAAAGGGGGTTGTCACGGGCTGCGGAGCACGCGGTGAAGGAGCAGGTAGGGAAAGAACGAAGGAGATGATAACGAGTAATTAGAAAATATTTAAAAAATTAATATGTATCTTAACCAGTTTTCTGAATGCACTCCTCTAATGTGTACCTTAAGTAATATTCGTGCCTCAAACAAGCGGACCTTCGGAGAAGGTCAAAACTGGCGATCTCTTTTTTGTAAATTTATTAGTCAAAACAATTAATAATATATAAATAGGATTTAGTTTGATTTTTGAGAGAGTAAATAGGATTTAGCAGAAGCAGGGGAATCGTGTCAGTGGAGAATTTAATTAGGGAATGAATATAACCGTGAGGGGCATTTAATTGACTCCACTTTTCAGCGGTGCAGGGGTAAAGTCTGTGTTGTCTCGGGGACCACAAATTCCCATTAATTAATGCGCCGGGCTTTTTCACACACACACACAGAGCGCAGAGCAAAGGGGCGTGGGAGGTCGAGCCCACAGCTGCGCATGGTCAGAGATCGTGTCTCGCCTCGATCCCCGAGTTTGATCGTCGACCACGGGACCCGTCGGCTCGGCGACGCAAGCATCGTACTAGCACCACTCGCGTTGCTGCTGTTTTTATAGGAGGGGAGAGTACAGGCTAGAAACCAGTAGACCACCAGAGATCAGAAGATCACGTGGCCCTCGTACCCCATTCACCACTGTGAACGCAGCCTAACTTCTTCTCTTGGCAAGGCTGTGAGTTTTAATGTCTCCTCCAGTAATGGGCACGGAGTTTTTTGAGCTAAACTTTTGAGGCCTGCAGGAAGAACCATAGAGCACAATAGCTTGATTTCGAGATGCAGGAAGCTGTTAATCTTGACTAGTTGTTTGTTGAGATTCATTCACAAAGCATACATAAGGTATCGACTAGCGGTTTTATTGAGGCTAACACATGGGGGCATATGATATAATATCTGGACTTAAAAGTACTCTGAAGCCATTAGATTTGACTAGCGGTTTGTTCTCACCACTAGTGACTCAAGACAATAAGATCATTGTGATCCGTGTGTTCGCAATAAGTGTTTCATTCTTTCATGCAACATTGAAATCGTTGAGTTGTAGGGGCTGTTAGGCTAGGGGTGAAAGTGAGTAGTAGTAATAATTTCTTTTGAAACTTGAGAATTTGTTAGTGAGTTTTTCGGTATTTGAATGTTATGGGCCTGTTTGGTTAAGAGTGGAAGTGAGAAAGTGAGGAATTGAGGAAGTGGTAATAATTCCCTTTAGAACTTGGGAATTGGTTAGTAAGTTTTCCGCTGTTTGGATGTTGTTGAGAAGTGTGGTTTGGTAAATGTTTTATCTTTTCCGGTGTTTGGATGCTAATGTGAAAGTGGAAGTGGAAAGTTGACCACAAAGTTGACCGTAAAATAATATTAAAATAAAAATTAATTAAGAAAAATAAAAAATGGACTATAATTAGAATGCAAGTGAGATTTACCTGATCAAAAAATTAACTGTTTTGTGTTACACTTATTACAAATGAGATTTACATGACCATAAAATTAACTGTAACATTCTGAGGAAATGATCGTGTAAAAGAGAAAGAGAAAAAGAAAAGGAGTTTTCTTATTTTCCTTTTCCGGTGTTTGGATAGATAGGGAACTGAGCAATTATACTTCCCTATTTTCTTACTTCCGTCCACTTCCTTGCAACCAAACAGCCCCTATTAGAAAGTGTGGTTTGAAAAATGTTATGTCTTTTCTGATCTTTGGATGGTAATATAAAAGTGACAGTGGAAAAGTTGATCACAAAGTTGACCGTAAAATAAATATTAAAATAAAAATTAATTAAGAAAAATAAAAATTAGATTGCAATGCAAGTAAAATTTACATGACCACAAAATTAACTTTTTGAGTTACAACTTATTACAAATGAGATTTATATAACCACAAAATTAACTGTAGCACTCTGAAATTGAGGAAGTGATTGTGTAAAAGGGAAAGAAAAAAAGAAAAAGGATTTGCTCATTTTCTTTTTCAGTGTTTGGATAGATAGAAAAGTGAGCAATTATACTTTCCCATTTTTTACTTCCGCCCACTTCCTTGCAACCAAAAACGCCTGTAGAGCTCTTCTTTGCCTAGAATTATAATTTAAGCATATTATAAGTTTTTCTTTGCGGGAAAAAAAAAACACACGCGCGCAAGTCATAATCCAGCGCTCCTTATTTCGAAAAATCCAATGGATAAAGAACTGGAGTGAGTGTTAATATGGGTGTCACGTCCTCTTCCAGTTCCAGACTTCAGAGTTCAGAACATGGTTGTCGATTCTTACATCCCATATAGTGTTGGTTATTCTGCTTAACAGAAATCAATCTGACAACTAATCAAGATCACTGAGATATTAACAATCTAATTGGCCAGGTCGGCAAATATCAGGTGGGAGGTTTTCCGTTCAATACAACGTTCCTTAATTTAAGAACCACCTTTCAATTTCCTTCCTTGGTTAAACACCAATTAGACCGAATCTAAATCAGTCTCGATATACTGTAAAGTATATCCCCTGCATAAAGGACTTAATCCACTTATACAGTATTTTGGAGTGAGGTACGCTTAGAGCGAATCTCCTTAAGACAATTACGTCCCCCGCACCAGTGCTAACGGGATAATGGACGTGTTGGCCCAAAAGGTTACACTCTCCATTTGTTTAGAGTTTTGATGATAACAAAACAAATAAGAGCTATTTGGTACTAATTAGTTGTTTAAGATAAGTTTCAGGTTAGTACCATTTTTGGAGGCCATTGCTTAGCTATTGCAAGAACTTCTAGGTTCATGAAGTAAAGAAGGCGTTTTGCACATCAAGGAAGGAACATAGAAGAGAAGGCTCTAGCAAGGCATTGCATGGCTCAAGACTTCAAGATTGCTCAAGATAATTTATTAGATTTGTTTTTAGTTTAGAGTTTTGTTAAAGAATAGTGAATACGTTTGAAACTCTATCACACACGTTTTTGCGCACATCTTGTTACCAAACATATTTCCTATAATATGTACACAAATAGTTTGTATACAATCTTCAGCCTACAAACTCATTTTTATCCATTATATATATCCCTATTCAAAAATATTTTGTTAAAAATAGATTTCTCCTCAAAATTCCGTTTTTGTTTTGGCTTTTGACCTGAGCCGGTCGACCGCCAAGGTCGACCGACCCTATGTCAGGTCAAGCCGGTCGGCCGGCCCAGTCGACCAGGGTTCTGGCAGCAGTGCGTGTTAGTGTGCACGTTTCACGGTCGACCCGGACGGTCGACCGAGACTTGCCTGACTGACAGACTCTGCTCTCTGTATTTTTGGGTCGACTAGGCGGTTCGACCGTCAGCCTGCAACGGCTCTTTTTTGAACTAGCGATCGACCGGCCGGTCGACCGAGGTAGCCGTTTGAACAGTAACGGCTATTTCCTAAGCTGGTTTATTTTTTGTCCTTTTCTCACTTAAGTGTGTTTAAATGACATGTTTTGGTTTAATACTTTCTGATTAGCCTTAAATATGTTTTATCTTCTAACCCTAGCCCTCTCCTATAAATAGGGGTGTTTAGGGAGAAGTTGGTTACTAGAAAATTATCAAAATTTCCACAAGTTTAAGGCATTCAAAAAGACTTGGTTTCTTGGTTTATGTGCTGAAATTCTCTCTCATTTTCTGAAGTGTTTTCAAGAACTCTCTGATTTCTTTTTCTTTTCTCCTTGCACACAAGAGCTTCATTCCTACTCATTGTTCTCTAAAGACCTTTGTAAGGGAAGAGAATTTTGTAAGAGAGAATTTATGGTCTTTTGACTACTAAGAGATTTCTTGTACTTGAGATTGTGGAGTTGGTACTCCGGTGAATTTGTAACATCTTTGTGATAGTGAAAAGTGGTTGGAATCCTTCTGGGGAAGGCGGGGAAGTAGAGCTGGGTGCTCGAACCTCGATAACAATTCTCGGTGTTTGCGTTTGGTTTACTTGCTCTTATTTCTTGCTCTATTTTCATTGCTCTTATTACTTGCTCTCTACATTCATTGCTATATTCACTTGCTTTGTGAGATTGTTGCATCATAAATTTTAAATTGTGCATTGATTAGCATTATCACCTATTCACCCCCCTCTAGGTGATTTTCAATTGGTATCAGAGCTTGAACTCTAGGTTTGGCTTAACATCCATAGAGAGATCCTAAAAACTTGCTAATCAACATTTGCATTCATCCATTCATTCACTAGTAAACATGGCCGACAACATCAAAACCCCTCCCAAATTTGATGGACTTAATTTCCTATTTGGAAGGTTGGATGACTATCTTTTTGCAATCTTTAGGTAGCTTAGTAGCTAAATCCTTGACCAAACCCTATGTAGTACCCGATAGTGATGAGAGCACTTGGACCGACTTCACTTTAGAAAATATGAGGCTAACTCTAAGCCCCAAAACTCCCTATTAACCGCCTTGAATGAGAATGACCTTACACGGGTAATTCATTGCCAATCCGCCTATGAGATTTGGCAACATTTATTGGTCACACACGAGGGGACTTCACAAGTTAAGAGAGCTAAGATAGATCTTTTAAGGTCCCAATATGAATCCTTTAAATGATTGATGAAGAATCTATTGATTGTATGATTACTATATTTACTAAAATCACCAATGCTCTTTCTTCTTTAAGTGATGACATCTCCAATGACCAAAAGGTGCGAAAAGTGATTCGGGCACTTCCTACATCATGGGAGATCAGGCCACCACTTTGAAAAGAATTGAACGACAAGGATGAGATGGACCTCATTAGTCTCATTGGGAACTTAAAAACCCATGAGATGAAAAAGAAAGCAAGAGAAGAGGCCGCTCCACTAAAGAAGAAATCCATAGCCTTCAAGTCTTTATCCACTCTTGAAGACGATGAAGAAGAGAAGAAGAAGATGAGGAGCTATCACTACTTGTTCGCAATGTGAAGAGAATGTACCGGAGGAACAAGCTCAACTTCCGAAGGAAATTTGAAGGCAAAGAGGAGAGAAGAATTATATGCTATAATTGCCGAAAACCCGGACATATCATGGCCGATTACCCGGAGTTCAAGAAGAAGATGACCTCCTCCTTCAAGCCAAAGAAACTGGAAGAAAAGAAAGCGTACAAGGCAACTTGGGATTCGGAAAGCGAGTCCGAGGAAGAGACGGATATAGCGAATATGTGTTTCATGGCAAACACACCAAAGGTAACCCCTCAACCTCTTGATGATGAAGATGATGAATTTAAGTAAAGAAGTTCTTATTCATGCCTTTGTTGAACTTCAGAAACATATGATAATAAAAAGATTGAATGCTCTAAATTGGAAAAGGAAGTTGCTTTTCTTAAAAATCAACTTGCTATTATTTCTAAAGAAAAAGATGAAATTTCTTCAAATCTCATTTCTACCCAAAATGAATTTAGTGCTTATAAAGTTGCTTGTAAAGCAAAATTTTCTAAGATTGATGAAAAAGAAATTTCTTCTTTAAAAATTAAAATTGTTGTTTTTGAAAAGACTTTAAAGGATTGTGCTTTTAACACTAAGAAACTTGAAGAAATGTTTTCTAAAAAGCACACCTCTCATGCTAAAGATTCACATGTTAAGATTTCTCATGCTCACACTACACATAACACTTCTCATGCTAAATCTTTTCATGCTCACAATTCTCATGCTCACAAATCACACACTCACTATGCTTTTAAATATGGTAGAGTGTATAGATGCACATATTGTGGTAAGAATGGACATTTGGCTAAATTTTGTTATGACAAGTAAATAGATCAAATAATCTTGTTTGGGTTAATGAAACTAACTCTTTAGGACCCAAGGAAAATGTGGGTACCAAATCAAGTCCTAAATTATTTGATGTAGGTACACACCAAGGCTCCAAGACGTAGGGAGCGGTGGTACCTTGATAGTGGTTGTTCAAGACACATGACGTGGGACATCAATAACTTTACAACCCTATCAAGGTACATGGAAGGTGGCACCGTCACCTTCGGGGATGACTCCAAGGGGATATCATCGGTATAGGTAACATTCAAATTGGTGCATCTCCTATTATAGAAAATGTTGTTATTGTTGATGGTTTGAAACATAATTTGCTTAGCATTAGTCAACTTTGTGACCGTGGACTTAAAGTTATTTTTGATGATTCTTCTTGCAAGATTTTTGATGTTAAAACCAATGATTGTATTCTCACCGTTTTCGTGACAATAATGTTTATATCATTGACATGCTTAATATGGATTGTTCTACTAAATGCTTGAATGCTTTTGATGAAAATTCTTGGCTTTGGCATAGAAGATTAGGACATGCATCTTTTGACCACCTTTCTAGGATTAATTCAAAGGAATTGGTGAAGGGTATTCCTTACTTGAAGTTTGAGAAAGACCGCATTTGTGGTGCGTTGCCAACTTGGGAAACAAACTAAGTCTTCCTTCAAACCAATCAGGATATCATGTCAACTAGGCCTTTAGAATTAATTCATATGGATCTTTTTGGACCTACTAAAACTAAGAGCTTAAATGGTAGTAGATTTGCATTTGTTTAGTTGATGACTTTTCCCGTTTCACTGGGTTTTCTTCTTGGAAAACACAAAGATCAAACTTTTCTCATTTAAGATTTTTCGAAAAAGAGTTAAAAAGAAAAGGGTTTTTCGATTTTGAGAATAAGGAGTGATAGAGGTGGTGAGTTTGTTAACCAACTCTTCATGACTTATGTGATGAAAAGGGAATTTAAGCATGAAATGTCTTGTCCTAGAACTCCACAACAAAATGGAGTTGTAGAAAGAAAAAATAGAACACTTTAAGAGATGGCTAGGACAATGATAAGTGAGTATGACCTCCCTCAATATCTATGGGCCGAGGCTGTAAACACCGCATGCTATATATCAAATTGTATTTATTTATGTAAAAATTCTTTCAAAACATCTTTTAAATGTATCATTCTAGAAAACCTAATGTTTCATATTTCAAAGTTTTTGGATGCAAATGTTTTGTTTTGAACACTAAAGATAACTTGGGCAAATTTGATGCTAAGGTTATGAAGCAATCTTTGTTGGATATTCTACAACTAGTAAAGCTTATAGAGTATTCAATAGATCTTCACTTACCATTGAAGAATTCATGCATGTTAAATTTGAAGAATCTAATGTGTTTATTGAGTGTTGTAGAGATTGAACTATTAGGTGATAACATGGAGAGACTATCCTTGAAGGACTCACCTGCTCAAGAAGAAAAGCTAGAATCCATTGGTGATGTTCAAGAGTGTAAAGAGGAAAGCTCTCAACCGCTTCCTAAAGCTTGGAGATATGCCATAAATCATCCCAAGGAGCTCATCTTAGGTGATGTATCTAAAGGGGTAACAACTAGCTCCAAACTCCATGACCTATATGGTAATTTTGCTTTCATTTCTCATTTTGAACCCAAAAGCATCCTCGAAGCCGAGGCGGACTCATATTGGTTGCTAGCCATGCAAGAGGGACTCAATCAATTTGAGCGCAATCAAGTTTGGCACCTTGTTCCTAAGCCCCACGATAGACTAATAATTGGTACTAAGTGGATCTTTAGAAACAAGATGGATGAGTCCAGTAATGTCATTAGGAATAAGGCTAGGTTAGTGGCCCAAGGTTACACTCAAGTTGAGGGGGAATTGATTTTGAGGAGACCTTTGCACCCGTAGCACGGCTTGAAGCCATACGGATGACACTAGCTTTTGCATCTTTCAAAAAATTTAAACTTTTTCAAATGGATGTGAAAAGTGCATTTTTGAATGGTTTTATAAATGAAGAAGTTTATGTTGAACAACCTCCGGTTTTATTGATCATGTTCATCCTAATTTTTGTTTTTAAACTTGATAAAGATTTGTATGGATTGAAACAAGCTCCAAGAGCTTGGTATGAAAGGCTTTCTAGTTTTTCTCATTTCAAATGATTTTATTAAAGGCAAAATAGATACGACACTATTCACTAAGCATTTATAATGACATTTTAATTGTGCAAATTTATGTTGATGATATAATTTTTGGTTCTATATTGATTTTTATGCAAGGAATTTGAAAAGGTTATGCAATGTGAATTTAAAATGTCTTCAAAGGGTGAGCTTAATTCTTTCTTGGACTCCAAATCAAGCAATGCAAGATGGGAACTTCATATGCCAAGCCAAATACGCAAAGGACTCGTAAAGAAGTTGGACTTGAAGACTCTAAAGTTTGCAACACTCCCATGGCAACTACAACCAAGCTTGATAAGGATGACCAGGTAAAAATGTTGATATTAAATTGTTAGAAGCATGATAGGTAGTCTTTTATATTTGACGGCAATTAGGCCGGACATCTTATTTAGTGTGTGTCTTTGTGCTAGATTTCAATCGTGTCCTAAGGAGTCCCATCTTATTGCAGTAAAACACATTATTCGTTATATTAAGGGCACAATTGGAATGGGTCTATGGTATCCGAAAATCGGAGATTTCTCAATGACGAGTTATTCGGATGTCGACTATGCGAGTTGTAGAGTAGATAGAAAGAGTACTAGTAGGACATGTCAATTTCTTTGTAATTGTCTTGTTTCATGGTCCTCTAGGAAACAAAATTCCGTAGTTCTCTCAACCTCCGAGGCGGAGTATGTTGCCGCGGGGCTTGTTGTGCACAAGTCCTTTGGATGAAACATACTCTCCTTGATTATGATTTGCATTATAACCATATAAAATATTTTGTGATAATGCTAGTACTATTCATATGACTAAGAATGCAAATCAACATAGTAAGACCAAGCACATTGAGATTAGATATCACTTTCTTAGAGATCATTTTGAGAAAGGAGATATAGATATCGATTATGTTTCTACGGATTTGCAACTTGCCGATATTTTCACTAAACCACTTGATTTTGCTAGATTTCATTCATTGTGGTGAACTTAATGTTTGTGTTATTGAATAAAAATGTTTTCTTAACCCTTTTGGTGTATGACAAAAGGGGGAGAATGAGTTTATGTGAGTTCATATGGTATTGATTCCATATGAGTTTATATATGCTTTAGTTTTTGATGTGTTTTTCATGAATTCTTGTAATTTGAGTCTAAGTGTTTTGCAAGTGTTTTAATTCTCATGGTTTTTGGTTTCATGATGTTTACTTGCAAATTACAAATTACATTA